>JAVQKG010119038.1:0-11078 GCA_036025885.1 Hypseleotris bucephala | reverse complement strand
CTAGTCTTCAAAACTATTACCATAAAAAAACAATGTGTGAGCCAAGTGGTTGCTCAACTATAAAAAGACAAACAAATCCTACTTTTCCAATTTGAATGACATTTGCAAGCAGTCATCTTTTCAAAACTTTTATTTAGTCTGCATTGTGTCATCTAAAAATCTAATGAAAGTGATGTGTCTATTAATAACTGCATATTTATGGCTCTGTTTTTATATCCTCTAATCTGTTTCAATTACATAACCTGTTTTTTACACATCTAAAGCACTAATATAAAGTCCTGTATGTCTTTGCCACCATAAACATCCCAGGCCTAAACCTTTACTGTGACAGATGTGTAAGGTGACATCCCATTGATTGACTATTTCCTGGCAGACACTATTTGTTCGCCCGAGGGTTTCAGCTGATTGACAGTAAGTAAAGACGTGCACACAAAGCCTACACAATGACATCCCTGAAGTTTCAAACAGGCAACTTATGATTAAAAAAGACAGCTGCATAAAGGCATTGCAAGTACTGGTTCATAAATTGGCTTTTTATTAGCTTATTTGCGTGTTTGCTGCTTCCTTCCATAGCATGCAACATATTTTTACAAGTCAGATTCTAGGACATTTTTACAAACATTTTTACCATTGTGATAATAACAGTTGTCATCTACTCGTGCCTACATGTCATCAAGACCTTACTGTGAGCAGGCAAACCATTATTTTATTGTATTATTTGCTTTAAATGCATGTGATATTTTTCAGAGCCTCCAATCAAATGTACTGTTGAGATTCCAAATACCATTTCAAGGGCTCCTTAGACCTCTTACACCTTGTTTTGAATCATAGTGATATTATCATTAGACGCATCAAGACAATCATGACAGAAAATAATAATACAATTTGTCCCATGCCTAGTAGGATCCCACACTTCTTTCTGTTTATCTTATACTGTAAATCAAACATTCATGAGAAGCTGTTTCTGAGAGGGTTGTGTAAGTGGTTCTTACATGTGATTTCCAGTGCTTCAGGATTACTGTTTTTACCATAGTCTGAGCAACCCACAATCACAGTGCCCTGTTCTTTCCAATCAGAACCTCCTCATCATTCATACCACCAGCTTTTCAAGTTGACTTTGTTCACCTCCAAAGAAACATTTCAAATATATTGAATTGAGTGTAAATTAAAGTAGTGGAAGTAATGCAGAGATGTTTTTTGATAAGGTAACATTCATCTTCTACTACTTTTTCTGCTAGACAATGGCCAGTTAGTCACAGGGCTGACACTGGGGCACAGACAGACAACTATTCACTCTCACATAGGAACAATTTAGATTTTACAATTCTCCCAAAACATGCATGTCTTTGGGAAGTGGGATGAAGCCGTAGTATCACAGAGAAAACCCACGGTAACACAGGGAGGAGAGATTGCCACCTCCTGGTAACAACCTTCAAAATGAGCTCTACCTGGATGAATGAAAGTATTCACCATCGTATAGCAAACAACTCATTCTAGCTGAACATTTGTGAAGACACATTGAGCAGGAATTGCTCATCTTAAAGGTTAAGAAATGTTCTCACTAGTTTATTGGATGCCAGAGCTTTGTCTATTAAATATTTCAAATTCACTTGGACTAAAGGTTATTGAAGAGCTATTGCTTTTTATAGCAAAGTGAATGGTTATAATCACGTTCAAGTTTGGCAGGCCTCTTTGGATCTGTTTGTCACAGTTAGTGAGACATGAACACCACAATTACTTTTATATTTGCAGTTTATTTAACTGGCCTGCTTAGTTAATACATCATGTTGCTCTTGAAAAAAATAACATTCCAGAGTTTGTGTCAGTAATATAATTTTTTTGTAAAAATAAGCCCTGATGACAAGAGACTGTCCCCTTGTTGTTTTGCTTTGTTGTGCTTTGTTTATACACACCCAAACTGTGATTGCAATAAATCAAAGATTGTTTTGTAATATTTTTGGACCACATCAGCCACACTCTACAGTACTGTTCTTTTGTGAGACAGCTTGTATGGTCATGGTTGAAATGTGTGAAAATGCTATTAAGAATTACAAAAATGTATTCAGTTATCCATTCAAATCAGTGCTCTTTACAGGACTAGTGGCATAGTTGTGTGTTCTTCAAAGGACATTCTCCACAGTAACACACGTCCGGACAGACAGAGTAAGAGAGTGTGTTTTCCACTTCACTTGTCACATGAGTGTCTGGTCACAGACATGAACCATATTTGTTGGTGACACCTTAACTCTTACTTCTGATTAAATTGTATGTATCTTTGTTTTAGATGCTGAGGTGGACATTAACCGTATGTTGGGGCTCTATTCTCTGATTAAGCCCTCCTCAGATTTATTGTCCATGGGAAATAATGGGAAACACAGCGAATGTAGAAGTTTTAGGCCATTACTCATGGCTTTTATTGGCATGGGAGGTGTCTGGCATGCAGCCAGTGACCTGCACAGAGGACAAGGAGAGCAGAGCGTCCTCTAGGTCCTGGTAAAGACAAGTTTAAAGTAGTGCTGGACAATATTAAACTTAAGTTATTATATACTAATACACATAATAACAATATATTAATGTTTCCAGAGCACTTTATTAAGACTTTAAGGGTCAATTTTGGTTTAGTTTGCAGCAGTGCCACAGTGGGTGTAGGGCTCGCAATGAAATCAGAGGGTTGTCGGTTTGAGGGCCTGCCCAAACGCCTACTGTTAACCCACATTTCCTATTAATTTGATTGTGTGATTTGAGTTTGGTGCTAGTCAGTGTGTCCCAGGGCAGCTTACAATTGTTATTTATACAATAATAAAATGTATTAATGCATTATAGTTGTGACCAACCTATATGCAGTCTTAGAGAAAAAAGTAAATACTGTACATCACATATAAAATTATAAGTCAACGTTATACCTAAAAAATAAAATTAATGACCTGCTTTATTTCTAATACTTTTTTAAGTTTAAAGACAATGGCAGAAAGAGCACAGCATGGCAGCGCTGGAGGTGATGCTCTGAGGATACACAGGGAGGAAGCCAATTCATAATTTATAGGACAAAAACAATCTCACACTTGTTAAAACTTGCTATCTCTGTGTAATATAAAAACTGTGAGGAAGCATCTCACAGGGTTTTATAATAGTGTCTAGACAGACCCAGTTTGTCCCTAAGGCTGTTGGGTAAAAGGGAAACAAAGTTGTGAAAGAATTAAAAACAAAACAGCAAACATATTATATACTGTCAATTTATTAACGCATTCACAAAATTATTCAGATGTGTGTTGTCGGAGCAACATGGCAGCTTTTCTTATATACAAAATATTCAGAAAATAAAATATTGCATTTAAAATATGTAACACACAAGCTATCAATTAATAGTTTTTTTTATGTACTATCTCCCTCTAAACCTGCTTTGGACTTTGGACAACATCAACCAATAATAGCCCAGATAGTTATCACAATTGTTTTTAGTTCATTTATTTATTTTACATACTTAAACCAGTTGTAAAAACACCCATACGGTCTTAATTTAGATATCCAAATAAATGGGCCTTATTACATTGCAGACTGTAGCTCTCATCTTTTTGTTATGACTTAGTTAAAAGTAGAGCAGTTCTTGAAGTGAGAGAATCCACTCCATAAATAACTAAACAGAAAAACCCTAATTGCTGTGTAGAAGCAGTCTGGGGCAAAACTATAAACTTGTTCCAAATATTTTCTCACAACTGCTATGGTGTTAAAAAATGAGTGTCCACAACAGCGTGCATATGGCTGGGGCGTGTTGGGAGCATTTTAACAGGAGTAAATGCCTCGGGCACAGTGTCAGGGCCAGGTGCACCGAGATGTCAGCATGGTAAATAGCTGCTAATAAATGCTTACTCAAGGCAAATTGTGTAGTTTAAATCTCCTAGTCACTGCTTGAATGCATGTGTTTATACTTAATGTACCAGTTTACACCTGCAAATTCTGCTATGTTTCATATTTGAGCTATTTTAAATGTGGGTAATATGATTTTGGATGAGACAAAAATAGCTCAGAAGATAATAGAAAAGTGTCCCATATTTTCTTGGCCACATTAGAAATTGTTTTGACAAGGGGGTAACCAAAGGTAGCTGGTTCGAATCCAGAGCTCATATTGTTGTGTCCCTGGGCAAGACACTTAACCCACATAGCCTAAGAATGAATGTGGTTGCGTGCCTGGTGTTCTGTGGTGGTTGGAGGGGCCACAGGTGCAGACTGACAGCCATGCCTCTGCCAGTGCGCCCCAGGGCAGCTGTGGCAAACTGTGTGACTGTGGAGTTAATTAAAAATGCAATTGTGAAGTGTCTTTGGGTATCTAGAAAAACGCTATATAAGTGGTATGCATAAAGTAAGTATATGCTATACATTGACAAGTCTAAACAGCATTGTTGTATTTCAGCAAAGGTTATGGAAGTTAGAATTTATTAACATTTAAGTATCACTCATATTCAGATCATGCAGCCTCAAAAACAATGTGGACTTAAATGTCACACACACAATACTGCCTGAATTTGAAAGAGGCACAAGCAATAGCTGTCAGCAAGGTCCCCACAAATTAACCTAATCCAGCTGGGTACTTTTCACCAAGTTCCTGTCTCAAGATCTGGAGATGGGTCAAAAAGGAAGGCTTAAATGCAACAGCAATACACTCTACCATAATTAAAGGTGCACTACTTGATAATTTTACTTTGTACTTCAGCAAAAATTATTCTTCAGTCTCTAGTACAAAAGCTCACTGAGTCTGTCTGTGGGCTGTATTATAAGGGTTTTTGTTTTAAAGCCAGTGTCACTTTTTTAACCAATCACACACCTCCACTGGACAGCACTCAATTTTTTTAATATAATTATTTATCAAGAACTACAGTCTATGAGGAACAATGTAAGGGAGCTTATGTTTATTTTAAAATCCAGAGTTTACTCACAGCTATTTTTATAATTTACTTTGGAAAATTATAAGCCAACTCCAGACCTCAGCTTATTTTTCTACTTCCTTTATTTGAGACCATGATAGAGCGAAGGAAAGGACAGGAAGAGGCAGCATATCATTCAAACTTTCACACAGTTTCACAAAATCAGTTAGGCTAGTACAGCTTTAACTGATTAAAATCAAAATAGTTGTCACAAACCACCACTACAAAAATACTCAGTACAGCTCTTGTTTTTGTTAACTAAGTCAAAAAGTGTAAGGTGGTTAAGATGTCACCTTATTTAGCCCTCTGTTACTAAGGACGCACTTTGAATTCTACATTAGTAATAAGTAAATGTCGATGCTAGTCTGGTTTCACACACAAAGAGCATGACTATTAAGACTATTAACGAGACTAACATCGACTTGATCCTTGTTGAGATCACACCATTGTTAATTGCCTCTTCTTGCAGTAGATACAGCACAGCTATAAACAAGACTAAAGATGTCAATAAAGAACATACTTGTATAAAAAGCTACCGACCACACACTAACAGTGGCATATGGACACGTAAAAGACACTCATAAAGGCACAGGCTGGCATACATTACTGGCAAAAGAGACAACAGTTATCAGCTAATTAGTGGCGTTAGCTGCGGGGGCTAACCTTATTGATAACACAGCCACCATGACAGTTTGAGTGGCACTGTCAATTATGGTTTGTATACAGATTGAGAAAAGCAAGCCAATAAAAACATACCTAGGAAGGGTAACAAGTGTTACAGTGAAATAAAGTTGGGAAATTTCTAAATCTTTTTCACAACATAAAGCAATATGTAGGTTATGTACAGAAAGAAAACTGGAGTAACTGTTTGAGTGCAATGTTTAAATTATTTTTCATTTTGGCATTTTCCAAACCAGTAAATGAAATAAGTATTTAATTTCTTAAGAAAAAAAATAAGGGACACATTTTCTCTTTCACAAAATACAGTAATAAGTGGGCAGTAGGATTATGAAGGCTATTTGATGTTCAGTGTTGGTTTTGGTCCAATTGCATATTATATTCTGGCATCACGCAGAGATGCTTTTGAAATGTTTGCAACAACATTAATTCTTTATGTTGATGATATAATGAAATTTTAGGATACACGTGCAATGGTGTCACGGGATGTTGCATATATTCTCTGTAAATTAACTGTGAGCTTGTCTATTGCCACAAGGGCTTCAAAAAAGACATGTTAAATGGCAGTGTTCAGTTTTGTAATATTTTGGATAACCTATTTGATAGATTGTTTGTGACAGAATTGACAGTTCAACTAGTAGAAAAAAATGATTGTGATTCAAAGTTTATTGAAGACTAAATCAGAACTTAGTTAGTCTTAACCAGCACTAAAGAAAAACTACTAGTTCAGCTAAAATTAAACAAAGGGGAAAAAGAAGTAAACCAAAACAAAATCAGATATCGGGACTAAACCAGGACTTAGCCAAAACAGTACCGAAACAGAACTAAACTGGGACTAGGGCTACCACAAGACTAAGCTAGCCAGAGGCAAATTGGGACCAAATCAGGACTTAACCTGGACCATACCAAACAAGGAAACAACTGAACCAAAACCATGCTGAACCATGGCTAAACCTGAACTAAAGCTAACCATAACAAATTTAAGGATACAATTGAACTAGGGCTAAACTGTGGACAAAATGAAAACTTTTTGGCTACTTTTTGTGTCAATATGTCAATCATAATGCTACTGATATACTACATTCAGTTTCATGCAATGATAATATAAATAAAATATTTTCTCACTATATTATGCAGCCCTATACTACCCACAGCTTTATGTTTTCTTCAGTATCCAGGAAGCTTGGCTAATACAACATTTCCTCACTATTAATATTCATAACACAGTCCTGCTAAACTAGTCATGCTTTGGCTGGTGATAAACTGCTGTATAATTTTTGGCTTTGACCACACAATTAGGGTTATTATTGAACATAACGCTAATTCTTCCTTTTAGTTTTTGCCTTCGCACCATATGACAACCACCTACATACTTTGTTCACTTTGTTTATCTGCATCACTGGGGAAAGCCTATAATAGAAGCCAGTCTATTTTGTGGGGAGTTGTGACGTAAATAAAGTAAAAATAGAAATATTTGCTTTTATAATTAACACATAGCCAAACTGTACAGCAATTTCCTGTAAACAAAAGTTGAGTAAACCAATTAAAAGTATTGTTATAGGCAGAAAAGAACTAAATAACAATAATCATCATTTTGGGAAGCTGTGGTAATTTTGGATGTAGTTATTGTCCGTGAATATTGTTTAACTTTGTGTTCCTTTTTTCCTGTTATGTTGACTCATGGCTATAGTTTTATGGCTTAACTCCCAAAAATGGATTTCAAAATCTTTAGTAATTGTGTTGTGTGTGTGTGTGTTTTCTTTAAAACTTGTTTATGACATAAAAAGGGCTGCATTTTGTATTCTACAGTTAGTCGCATGGTTGACAAAGTCACTGAAAGACATATCCTTCATTTTCTATGTTTTGTATTTTGTTCCTTTTACCCATACTCATGCCAGTCTATTGTAAAGTCATTTTTGCCACATACATAATTTGTGCGTGTGTGGTTTTGTTAGTTTTCTAATAAAATATGTGTATGTTACTGTATCTTATCTTATGTACGTATGTTTATATTTTGCCTAAATTACTTGTAGGATATTATTGCTTGTGGTAGTGCACAGAAACATCAAATGAACTGTAGCCTATTGTTATATGTACTTTTGTAACCATAATTATGCAATGCCTTAAATTATACAACAGGCAAAGATGCCTTGATTAGCATACTCCCCCATACATGTATTCAGATATGCAGAATATACTACTAACATATATTCTGTCATGTCATCACAAAGCGGCTGTTATGCAATGTTTTTACATTTACTATATTGCTTTAGCAGCTAATAATCTGATTAACACAAAGGCAGCAGAACCATCTGAATGCATGTTTATTTTGCAACACCATTTTTAATACAATAATTTACAATGACCAAGCATGAATATTGATTTAATTACTAACATGCTGGTATACTGATGGGTAGGAGACTTACTATAATTGTTTCATTGTTTGCACTGAATTATCTAATTTCGCATCACAAATACTACTTTTGTACTAAAGTCACTTTTCCTGAACTCTGAACATTACATAAGACAATTTAAAGGGCCTGAAATAAAGATTCATTGATTAGACCCGCTTAGTCCTGATATGAGTTTAGACCTGACACTTAATAATGTTATTTATAATTAGCCAGCCTATACCTTGAATGATAAATATTTAAGCAAGCCTATAACTGTTGGTTGACACATTGACACTGGATACTGGCTAACATACGGCTGGCTGTAGGGTGAGGGCTAGGACCTTGGATGTTAAGAACCTGTATCACCTGAAGGACTTCGTCATACAAAACATATCACGGTTTTCCTGTGAAAATCTAATATTATAACTCTCCAGGCATCTTTAACATATCAATAATACATGTTATTGCACAGGATGACAGGCCTTGATAGAACTGAAGTCTGAATAAGGAATTTAGAAATTTGAATAATGATTTTTTTTGTAAAGCAGTAGAATATCATATGACTTACTGATGGTCCATAGAATGATAGAAATTATTTTACAGAGCTACTGTAGATGAGACACAATCATTCTAACTTGATGTCTCTGGTTTAGACCTTGGTTAGTCCTGGTTTAGACTTGGTTTAGATGTGGTTCTGTCCTGGTCTGAACCTGAACTATGGCCTTGGATAAATGGGCTAAAATAATTACTTTGAGACTACACAAACATTCAACATAATGGGAAGATACAAAGGTCCAGACCTTTGTAACCTCAACGGTTCGTACACGGCCATGTAAATGACTGATTCGAGGAAAGGAGGGGTGCAGAAATGAAGAGAAAAAAACGCCATCAGAGCAAGAGCGCGAGGGGAAAGTGAGCGAGCGACGTGGTGCACGACAGAAAGTGAGAGAGGGAATAGAGTGAGCGCAGAGCGGAGGAGAGGAGACCGGCTTGGCAGTATGCGCTGTGCCTGTGCCTCTCCAGCAGCAGCAGTGGGAGAGCAAGCGACGTGCATAACATGCAGCGGAGAGCTGTGATCATCATCTGCCGCGCGCCGCATCGTGGACCTCCGTGAGCGCACTCAGAGACACGCGCTCCTCCGTCTGGAAACGAGGACTAGACCGAATCCAGAATACACCGAGAATAAAAGAAGAGATGACAAGCTTTGAGCCGGTGATTGGGGGTTAGTCGCCCCACTGTTTTTTGGAACCACTTCTTTGACGCACTGAAGACAGACAGAAACGCGCGCGTATTTGCTCCTTTACGGCAACTGCTTGTGTTCAAACTGGACTATCTCTAAGTTGGATTTTCGTAAAAAGAGGATAATCAGTGATTTTGTGCCAGTATGAGTCATTTTGTGAGCGTGAGCTGAGCCGAAGAGAGTCCCTCGCCGCTGCCGCACGCCTGTCTCGGTACCGCTGTACAAAGCTCCCTCCACGCCAAGATGCAGCTGCTCAGAGTTGCGTGGGCACTGACCGGAGCGGCGATCTGCTGCTTCCTCATTCTTCTCCTCCACTCCCGCCTCCTCAAAGAAGGTAACCAGTCGGACTTTATGTGCTTTCAACGCGCATACATTATCCACGTTTATACCATTGCGTAAAATCCCCATGCTCCATCCAACTATCCAAAGTCTAAAATGCTGATTCATTGACATTCATTCCTCGTCCAAGGTTTCTCCCCAAGTGCAATGGCTTTATTGTGTGATTTCTCTGATAAAGTTCCAATGCAGCAAGTTTGGATTTGTATATAAATCTGATTGTTTTCAATAGATGGCACTAGAGTCTAGCTTTAGGGTAACATTGAGGTCAAACTGTTGTATTCATTCCATTGGCAGCTTTTGTGAATTCTGGCTTTTCTAAGACTATACTACCAGCCTAATCATTCATGCTGTTCTTACTGTATACACTGTATGCCATGTCTGTCTAATATCATCAATGCTATGCAGCTTGTAGGGTATGGGAATAGATGGTCCAAGCTACACACAAAAATGCATTGTGCCAAGTGCAGTGTATAATTTTCTTGCTGACATTGAAGAGCTTGATAATGTTGTTGTAGTAAAAAAAAAAAGTATGCCAATTATTTGACCATGACAGAATAGTTGTAACAGACTGAAGATAAGTCAACAATGTCCAATGCACAATTTTTATTTTTTATTTTTATCACAGATATATTTTAATTTAGCATTTTAATTAATAATACATAACACATTTTTATATACAATTCAATTGATTGTGGCCTTGTGGTGTTATGACTTGCCATCAAACAAATAGTAGAATGCTGTCATGCTGTTTTAATAGATAGGCTGGGTATCTGAATACTCTCTTTGCTGGCTTTTGGAACAAGTGTGAAAAGTTAGTAGGCCTACCAAAGAAACATTCTGTACCTGGATACAGAATGACCATGACGCTTGTGACCGAGTCAAGATCAAGTCATGGGGAGTTAATACTGTGACCGTTGCACTTCTGTATTTCTGGCCTAAATTGTATTGGTTGGCTTAACTGATTTGCCCTTATACAACAAAGTGCAAAAGATGACTACGGATGAAAATTAGCACCGTGCTATAATCCGGCACATTTAAGTCAAGTTGTGTAACTCTATACAACTGTACGTTCATTAATGTGCACTGTCCCGTCCAAATAAATAAATAAATAAATAAATAAAATGATGAATTGTCAGTGTTTTTATTGCAATAAACGATATTATTGGATATTGCCCCATCAAGTTAAGCCGTCTGGTTGCTAAATGGACTGACAAATATTTTTAGGTTTGAAGTGAAAAACGCCAAATACAGAGGGGCCCCCTTCACATTTTCACCTGGGGCCCCCAAACAGCTAAATCCACCACTGGCCCTGGTTCGTGTTGCCTCAGACCAGAAGAGTGCTGCTGCTAATGTTCATTAGTTGGTGTGTAGTGCCTTGAGAGAATTACCTTTCCTTTGTCTCTGTATGTGTGTGAGCTTGTGTGTGTGTGTGTGTGTATGTGTGTGTGTGTATGCGTGTGTAGTATGTGTATGTGTGTGTGTCTGTGTGTGTGTGTGTATGCGCGTGTA
>JAVQKG010119018.1:0-13042 GCA_036025885.1 Hypseleotris bucephala | reverse complement strand
TTTCTATAAAAGAAAGAAAGAGACACAAAAAATAATATGTAGCTAGTTAATATTAGGCAAAAAGAACTGAGGTCTGAGATTCCCAATGATAATATTGCATTTGTACATTGCACCCACTTTTAAATATAATCCAAGTTCATCAATTAGTTTGTTTATTTTGTAATAAAACATCAAAATATGCCTAATTTAGCTCCCTCAGAAAATATTGTCACTAACCGTTATTTGAACTCATTACCTTAAAGCACCAGGTTTGCCTTTATTTACACACTCTAATTGACAACCTCAAAGATAAAAAGCCACTCTTTCAAACCATCTCACATAAAAAGCCATTTTCTGAGCGCAACAGCACTACACTTTTATGAGCTTGTTTTAACAGGCTCCAAAATCAATGTGCGCAACCCACACAGCCCTCTCTCGTCTTCCTCTGACGGCTGGACCAAACCCTTTCAACAAACAACACAGAGTTTTACATTTAAAAGGCTCGGCAGCTGGTGCTTTTGTTGCCAATAAATGAGGCCTTAGTGAGGAAATGTACTAATGTCGCAACACTCAATACTTTGTGAATGTAAATGTCCACTTGATGCCATGTAAATACAGGATACAGTTGATTTTTAACGGAATTAATGCTTCACTCAAAATAAATTGTAATTTGCATTTAGTCAATAAAAGAGTTTATTGACTGTGTGCTCTAGTCTAGTCCAGTCTTGTATGGTTTATCTGGTTAAATATTAACCTAAACCAGGACTAAATCAGGTCTAATCTGTAAACCAAGACTAAACTAGTTCTAAACCAAATATAAACCAAAACCAACCCAGAATTATACTTGGCCTAAACCAGGTATAATCTGTGCTGGAACTAAAACAAGAATAAAACTTCTTAAGACTTAAAAAGTGACTGAAAAGAGCCTGTGTTTCACCTATAGAACCACTAGTGCACAACATTTCTATATATCTATCTATCTAAACCCAACCCAAACTAAATAGTGACATTTATCCCAGGAAGCCATAAAGACATGCATAATTTGTTCAACCAATAATTGCCATTCATTTCCTGTTGTAAAATGCAGGGCTCAATGCTTTTACAACCTTTAATTTAGTGACTCATGCTCTCTGCCTTATTCAGCCTGCAACCGTGGTATAAAATAAATCACTTTGACTTTTTGAACTAATTGAATGTCCTCACTTGACTTTGCTGTCATTCCCGATGTTAAGTAACTGCTGCTAATCACACATCGGCCAACAGGAGGTGCCATATAAACAATCAGGAAGCAGCAGTGGTGCAGTGTCACAGGCACACACAGGAGGTTGATCTGTGTCTGCCCTGGGGCGGGAGGTCGATTCCTCTGCCACCAGCTCCGTACCACAGCTTATATCCCACTGCTGATGGATGGCTAGAGCAGGCAGCTGACAGCAATAAAGATGGCAGGGAGGAAGAGGAGAGAGGAGGATGAAGAAGTAGTAGTGGCCCCCAAGTGGTGAAGACAAGGCTTTAGACATGAGCAAAAACACTAAACAGTATCGCTCCCTGGTTATTTTAGATGGAGGTTGTATTTGAAAGTTAGATGAGGTTGCTCTGTAGAGGGCCCTGTTAGCTGTAATGTCAATAGTAGTGGTTCCTAAACTGTGGGGTGGGTCACACTGGTGTATTTCTAGTGGTACACAAGAGACTTTTGCAGTTCAAGGCTTGATTTAGTTTAAATTAAAGCAGTTTTGTTTTTAATTTAGTCCTGGTTTAGTCCCAATTTAGATCTGGTATAGTTTTGATTTATACCTGCTAGTATTGTCCGTTTTGTTGTTATTTGCAAACTTTTCCTACATTAATCACTATTGTATTACTGCGTTTTGGCTGCTTTTCGTTATCATTCAGGCCCATTTTATCCCAGTAAAGTAGAACTTGTAAAGCCGAATTTCCTGTTGTGGTTTGAAAAGTCTGAGAAGCACTGTATTTGAGAGTCATTGTGGTGCCAGCAATGCTTTTTAGAATTGTTTGGTAACTAAATATCAGGCAGGATGGGCGTGGGCTGGAATTTCCTGTCACCTTTTGTTTGTGAAAGTTAGAGGCAAAGGATGTAACCGCTGCTGCCAAAAAGACTTTTACCATTTAATCATGATTATGTGAGTTTATTCCCAGCTTTAATATGTACTTTATCTTTAGTTACAATGACTGTGCAGAGGATGCATGTCTCGAGGCTGATGGTGTGGTTTTAACATCTTTACTGTGTTGTGATTTCCTATGTGCAAAGTCAGTACAGTACAAGACTAAATGTAATCACAATTCAATCAGTTCTAACCTAGATTTAACCCAGGTCCAAACTAGGTCTACAATAAACAATGTCCAAATCAGAACAACACCAGGTCTAAGTTAGGTCTAAACCAGGACTGTTGATGGTCTAAATCAGTTCTATACTAGACTATAGACTTCATAACAGAGAGACAGTGTTTGGTTATGGACATAGCAGACCCATTATTCCTGGTCTAAAGTTTAAACACATCAGTCTAGTAAAGGTCAGCCTCTAACAACAGTTCAAGTGTAATGGCTCCAGATTGAGTCAAAGTGTTTTTTGTGTTGAAGGTCAAACTAATGGCAGTGTTTTTACAGAGTGACATTTAGTGAGAATTATGTTCATATGTCTCTGTTGTCAACATGATACCATCTCTATTCTACTGTTTTCTTAACCAGTTATACAACTTCTATTATAATCAACTGTGGTTCAGGAAATGCCTATGTACAACAATGGCTGATAGAATCATTGTTCTTGCTTTTTGTTCACTTTGTTTAACCCTGATTCAGAATAGGTTTAGTGTTGATTAAGTCGTGGTTTGAGATTTATTCTTTTTCTTTATTACAGCTTTCCATAAACAACTCTGGTCCAGGGAAATGACTCAGTGTAGTGTTGGTTTTATCTAATTTAGTGCTGGTTTAGTCAAATATAGACCTGGCCTTGGTTGAGCCCTTGTTTCACCCTTATTTTGCCCAATTGACCTGAGTGTTTTCTAATTTAGACCTGATTTAGTCCTGATTTAGACCTTGTCCAGGTTTAGTCCCTGTTTCACCCTTAGTTATAGCCTTTTTCTGCATTACAACTTAATTAATAATCAACTCTTGGCCAGCTTTTCGACCTCTTGATTTTGACCTAACTTAGACACATTCTAGACCTGGGTGTTTTCTGATTTAGACCTGTTTTATTCCTGATTTAGACCCTGACCTTAGTTTAATCACCTGTTTTATCCTTATTTATTACAACTTTTCATAATCAGCCTTGGTCCAGGAAGTGTGCATGTTCTATAATTGCCCATTGAATCATTTCTCTTGCCTCTTGTCCTCTTTTCTACACACGTTGCAGCCTCACAATAGTGCACTGTGTTCGGCTGAAGGGGAAACTCAGGGCGGGGAATTGCCAGCAGCACACTCCATAGAGAGAGCAGCCTGTTGTTTCTCGCTATTTGGTATATAGCATTAACACCCAACCCCCCTTTCCCTTGCTTCCCTCCCTCTCTCGCCACCCTCCTATTTCCTCGTCCCGCTCGCCCCTCCTCCACGGGCTGTGTTTCCTAGCAACGGATTCGGGGAGAGCAGATTGGAGGATGATTTATTAGCTGGGCTGGAGGGCAGTGAGCCCAGGCAGCTGAAATGGAGCCTTAAAGTGGAGCCGACATGGAGAGGGGAGAGGGAGGGTGAAGCGGCGTGGGGAGAGGGAGGACGGGAGGGAGAGGAACAGGACGGGAGGGGCGAGAGCAGCTCCTGCCTGTGTGCATAGAGACCAATGGACAGGCTGAGTAAATATAGGGAAACATAATTAAGGTTACATTAGGGTTTTTTTCCAGACTGCATGGGTACAACTTACATTTTCTAAATCCTGTTATGATGCAGCAGCTTTGGACTACAGAAATACATTTATTTCTGTTTAAACCTTCATTTAGTCCTTAAGTAGACCTAATTAGTGCTGGTTTAGACCTGGGTCAGGCCAAATTTTTATTTAATTTAGCCCTGATTTGGACCATGGTAATTGCTGGTTTAGTTGTGGTTCAGTCTTGGATTTTGGTATTTGGTTTTGTCCAGATGTATTGTAGACACATTATACTGTTAGTATAGTCCTGACTTAGCCCTTATTTGAACCTGATTTAGTCCCGATTGAGGCCTGGTTTAAACCTGACATATACCTAGTTTAATTCCCAATTTGACCCAGACCTTGTTTAGTCCCTGCACATCTAACTCACAATGTATTTTTAATGATGCAGCCGCTTTGAACTTTTAGACTAACTGCGCTTCGGGAGTATTCAAATATTTATCTAATTCTGTCCCCACACATTTATTAAACCCAATATATCCCTTTAATATTTATTTTACCTAGCTCAACACCTGTCAAATAATCCCCTGATGTTTACCTATGAATCAGGGCAGCGGCAGTGGTTATATGCAGAAGTTTGAGTGACAGTTTAAATGCAAAATGGTCCTTAACCCTTTGAGTGGAGGAGGATGGGGAGCGCTGCAGTTGGAGACGGCTCCATCTACTGGCTAATGAGCTGCTGCACTTTGATTAATGCAAATGAACTGGTCGGTGTCATTCATAATAAAAACTCAACAAGTCTCTCCACATCTGGCTTTTATTTCTTATTTAGACTCACTTTGTAGCTTTTAGCCCTTTAACACATAGTAGGCTGAGATTTCAATATTAATTTGTTTATGCCAAAAAAAATGGAATGCTTTATTGTTTTGTGATACCCGCCCTTGTAATTGGACAATAAAAATGCAACAGAAAGTTTGACAGTCAAAATAAATTAAAACTTTTCAAATATTTAAAAGCAAAAAAGAACATGCCTACACAAAATTAAAGTTAATAAAAAAGTATTTACTGGTTTCACAATATATTATGTTACATTTATGTCATGAGAAAAAGAAATGGCGTATATTGTTCAGCCCTACCTCCACATCTGCCTTTTGATCCTGCATTTGTGGTTTCCTATTTAGTCTACTCTAACCCACTTTGTACTTAGCTATTTTACAATTACCCGTAACAGACCTAAACTCCGAGCTTGTTTGAAGATTGAGATTCACTTTGTTGTCTAGCGTTGCTCTGTTATTACTTTTGCCCCTAAGGCAGTATTTTACCTCCGTCTATGTTTGTTCCGTAAATTTGCGCTTTGTTCCCTCCAAACCTGAGAATGTAAACAATCTTTGGTTACATAACACACTGTACATGGTCTGGAAAAATCACTCCTGACCATTATAGTCACAATCCATGCCTTGTTTTGCTTGTTGCATGTCTCTTTCCCTCCATGTCCAAGACCTTTCGCCACACAAATTTTCTGGGACTGCCTTCCCTCTCACATTGGCAGCTAGTTTGTGTACATTGCATTCAGAGTAGTGCTGCCTCTTTACAAGATAGCCAATTCTAGCTTCAAGTTAACCCTAAGAATTGGCCTGGCTTCTGCACATCACTGGGACATAAATCTTTAAGCTCTAAGGACTGAACATGCCTGACACTACCACGGATCGCCGCACTCCACTCCAGGTTTTCCAAGCAGCCGTGAACCAGAGGCTCTCTTGCAGAAAGATCACATGTAAAGCCTTCCCCTTTGTAGTGGAGGAGCAGAGAGTGACAAGCTATTTCTTGCTTGTAAAAATAACAGCGAAAAGAGCCATGCATCTGCGGAAATATCATGGATTTGCTGATTTATTTCCCCTTTTTACCCCTCCCTGGATGTGAGGATCGGTGGCGCGCTCTCTCCGGACTTTCGCCTGGCTATTTTTGCTGGAGTTACTTGGTGGAAACGCTCGGTTAAGAGAAGACTGAACGCACTAGGTCTGGATAGCAGAAAGTAAATTGTGTTGCTTGTCTGCTTGGCTGTTTATCAATGTTTTTAGCCTGGGGTTTAAATGGTTTGCAGCATGTGTGACTTTTAAAGAAAGACATTTAGATTGTGTGTGTCTGTGTGTGCCGTTGTAATTTTGTTGTTGCGCTAGTTCATGTCAGACAGTGCCCGATCTCAGCAAGAAGCAATATCTGTCACTGAACTGCTCACCTATTTTTGTTTTTAAACCTATTTCTAATTGTCAATTTACATTTACATATATTGTGTATTATTTGGCCATTAGGACAACTGAATCAATATGTAGTTCAATGTAAGCATTTTTTTAAATGGGTACTAAGACGAGGATCATCTCAACTTATGCTTTGTACTTTTCTCGGCTGTCCCCATCTATAATTATAACAACTTAATCTGTGTACTTACTAGTATTTTCTTTTTACCTTAATCTTAGCTTTTTTTATACTGTTAATACTGTTATCTGTACATAAAAATACATGCTTATTTACAGTCTCCTTTTCTAGTTTCCTTTCACATCAACAGTTTAAAAAAGCCTTCGGAGCATTTTATATACACATTAAACCTCTCCGACCACAATGTTTTTGTCATGGTGCTAGACAGTTACTTAATGCGGTCGACCTCGCTTCTTAAAAACTAACAGATTTTTTTTTCTCTTTCTCTCTCTGAAATATTTGCAGAAGCGCTTCATTAAAGGGCTCAGACAGTTCGGCAAAAACTTCTTCAGGATCCGGAAAGAGCTGCTGCCCAACAAAGAAACGGTAAGACGATTTTAATACTGCTTTTTTTGCTCATACACATATTCAAGTGACAATAGTCTTGTAACTAATCTACAGTTTTGGTCCATGATATTTTGAGCGTGCCTGCTGAATACGCCTAAGGCCTATTGATAAGTAAATTCCTACCCACAACTTGTAGTGTGTGCTTTTACTGTAGGCTGTATGAAAAATTCTTAGTTTAATAAGAATAGACAGAAGTGCAGTTCACGTATGAAGCCACAGAAGATGGAGTAGCATGTTGAACGCTAATTAGCACCCGCTGTTAGCAGTAAACAAACCAGTAGTAAACGAATACATGACTGTTTATAGCATCAGATGTTTACACTTTTTATAAAGACACCACCACTAGACTCAGGAACATAAACTTAAGATAGTTTTACATGTCTGAGCAAGATGCAATTTGTTTAATGCTAAAATTATACAGCATTATGACATGCCTAATTACACAGGATTAGATAGATTATATTGCAGCATTTGGCTTGTTGGTTGTTGCACTACAATCACACTAATGTTGGGGCCAGGCTTAATGCTTTGTAAAGTGTGTTCACATCAGACCTATTTTAGCATTTGTTTAATCTGTTAATAATAAAGGTCAAATAATACCAATTATTAACCTAGTAAAGTTATACATTCTCCAGGAAGTGTTTGAGTATTTTTGGGTTTAGTGTAGATATACTGGTAGTATGAGGAACTGACAGCTAACTGCAAAGTAAACATTAGGCTCAGAAAGTGCTGTCCTGGGGTGTGCCAGTTTGTGCAACTAGATGGAGTAGTGAGCTAATGGAGAGTTTTTTGTCTGATTTTATGAGTGGACGCTACCAGGAAAAGCCTGATCTAACTTTACTCAGTTAGACACAAATTTTAACTTAATTTTGGACAATAAGTAGCAGCTTAAACAAAGGCTTTCCAGACCCTCTTCATTTAACTAAGCGAAGGGATTGGGTCTTGCTCAGGCTAGTATTTTGTTTTGTATTCTTGTATTTTGTTGGCTTCCAAATACAGTAATTCCATAGAAATTAATCAAAATTACATCTATCGGTTGAACTTGTTGACTCACTGTCAAGAAAAAATATTTTATAAAAATAGTATGCTTACGGCTATCATTAAGCTATTTACCTAGGCGAATAACATCCAAAAATATATCACTTATCAGCTCCGACGCAGGCTGTAACATTTATATTTAGTCCCAGTGCAGCAGCTCCACGGGGCAGACCCCAAAAGGTTGAGATTAGTAACAGAATATTTGTGGGATTAGGAGAGAACACATCGTACGTGTTGCTGTATAGAGAACCTCCGTAAGTCTGGTAAATAAATTCTTGAGATCTGTGTTTTGATTGGTCGATTTTTGGCTATTCTCTCCGGGCTACTCCTGCTGGAACAGTGCCCACGTAGTGCTGACATAGAGATCAAAGCTGAATCTAATGTGTCTGTCATATTTTGGTGTCTGTATATAGAAAATTATATGTTATCAGTGTTTTCATGTATTCAGAATGCAGTGGTGCCCTTGTCATAATTATTATTTTTTTCCTTTGCATAGTCTAAAATTGAATTATCAAGTTTTTACTACTACAACCTTTTGGATTTAAGTTACCTATTTGTGAATGTGGATGCAGCTCCACAGCTAAGATCATTTAAGTATTATGTCTTTTGTGTGACTTTTTATTTTCTTTTTTAAAGCCCATTTAAATCCTTTGAATGAAAGATTAAAATAGTGTGAATACATTTTGCCCACAAAGGTTTCCCTCAATTATTTTTACTAGGTTTTGAAATATATGACTTGTCCGACTGATTGGCTATAAAGGACGTATTAATGTGATTCAACCTGGAGGGGCAGTCTATTTGGCAGCAGTAAGAGGTAATAGACCTATACTTTAGGATTGGGCCTGCCACCAGCACCGCACAGCACAGAGAAAGATTAATATTCCCCACCACAAATGGAAAATAAACTGCCCTTTAAACATATGAAAAGAGAGGGAAATGACTGTGGAGAGAGAGAAGGGTTGGACAGGCGGGGGTTGCCAGATATACGCACTCAAAAAACAGGCTCAATATGCAGAAAAACTGAATAAACCCCTCCTTGCTTTTGTCACTATGTTTATACATCTTTTGCTGCAACAATATCTGAAAATATTTGAGTGACATTATCTGGAGCTGCAGATGTGCTGTTTTTGTAAAGCAGGTCAAAACTAAAAAAAAAAAACAGTTTTTTTTTATTGCATTTTTTTTTTATAGAAATTTTCTTTGGTAGACCATACTTTTAATACTATTTTGACTATTTAGATGTTTGTTTGCAAATACAACATAAACATTTCAATAGCTTTACCATAACAAGAATGTATCTTATTCATTTGTCTCTAATGCAGTCATAATATAAAAAATACATTGTTGTATATTGCCCAGTCCAAGTTTTTACTTAATTCCTGGTACAAATTGTGGCCAAACAAACCCTGCCACCAGCCTGTCTCACTCTCGCTAGCTGCTATTAGTGGCGTTGCCCCTTTAGTGTTAGTGCTGTGCCAAGGCTAAGCACCAGCACTGTGTAAACAAACCAGGCCCCAGTCGCTCTCAGGAATGCTTTATATAAAATCACATAAAAGCCCACAGGGAGGTGGGTGTGGCCTCTGATCGACTGCACTGCCACCATTTCCTTTGCCCCTCTTTGGACCGGAGGGAACGTGGCAAAACAAGTGTTACACAGTTCATAAACAGGGTAATTAACAGTGTTTTTGTGTGTGTGTGTGTGTGTGTGTGTGTGTGTTTGTTTTTTCAGAAATTAGACACAAGTTAAAGATGAAATAATGTGCATTTCTGTAGTATTTTACATTTTATTATTTAAAAAATGCAGTAGGGTGTATATTAAAAGAAATCTATCCGTGCTGCCAATGCTTAGGTTAGGTGACATTTCCGCTGTTGGCCACTCCAACTGTAAAGCTAAAATGCAAACAATCTTAAGTAGTAGCAAATGGTTTTCTTTTTCACTTATCTTCATAGAAAAGTGAGAAAATCAGTGCCTCGGCTTACAGGATGACTCAAACACGCTTGAGCGAAACAAAAAAATACATAATTATAGAAAGCTCATCATGGCTTCAAAATAGTGTTGAGCAGGCAAAAGGTGCCACTAAAAATATATGATCTACATTTGAATGCTGGTGACAGGAAGCACAGCAGTTAACTTCAACTTCAACATGCAAATCCAACATTTCCATATACCTGTGCTCTGTGCTCAGGCTGCTACCACTATAAGCATGTTTCAGTCTTTTAATGCTATTGAAATAAAATATGCATCACTGAGTCAAAATCATGCATGCATGGAACAGGCTGTACTTTTCTATGTACCGGGACATTATAAAATCAAAGAAATACTCTGATTTATTTACTTTATGCTCGTCAAGGGCAATTACTTTAGCTACTTCCTGGAAGCCATGAATGTAGTATGGATAATAATGTTTCGCCGTAACACACAGAAGCCTATAATCTAATACCTTCACTCAAGTGATGTTAAACTATTTGCACGTGCACAACAAAAAGCACAATATATACCTTTATGTTTTCAGTTTTATTACTCCCCGAGGCTGTCCGTGCTAAGATTGTTACTCTTTTGACTGTGTGCATTTTGTAAGATTGGTGTTCAATGAAATGTAACAAGAGAATAAATGTAAAAAGACCAAAACATTAACTTTTCACTTGGTTTTCTCCTTAATTGAAAACATTCACCCAGGACCTGTAAAAGGTCTTTATATTCAGTGATGATTTAGGGCTACACAATATACGTATACGTAATAGACAAACCAAATTTCAGCACCACAAGTTAAAAATATCACTTTAACGTTATGGTCTTCAATTAGACTTGTGCTTGTTGTGCCAGCCCTGCTTAAGTCTTGACTATTTATTTGTCAAGTGCTAAAATTTAAATGGAGACAACCTAGCAATGTATCTCAAATATTGTCACATTATATTGCAATATCAAACATTTTAAACACTTTTCTAATATGATGCAACCCTACACCAATTGACCTGGGCTGATGTTAACAATAGTGTCAGCAACCTTGTCCTCGCCCTGTCAGGTGCGGGACGTCCTACAAAAGTGCTCTGCTCTCAACACCACCTCAGCAGATGTTTCCCCTCGTACAATCTGTGCAAATGTCAAACTGAATTCACTAATTAAAAGAGCTACTAACAACAGGGGGCGCTGCAGTCACGAATGACAGAGCAGCCTCCCTGTTTTGTAAATGATACGACTTGTTTAGCGGTGAAAACATGGGGGCATTAGCAGCGAGTATTGATGTTCAGACCACAGGCAATTTAGCGTGCCGGGTGTAGGCAAATATGTTTTCTCATTCAGCCTAATAGATGGAGCAGGCAGTGGCGGAGCTCCCTATGCACTGTAAATTTTACCAAGTTATCTTAATGGACCTTAAAAATAAATATGGTTTCAACTCCAAGGCTACATCATGTACAAGAATTTATGAATTGTTAGGACAAGAAAGGACGGGACAAAAAAGTTTTTTTACCGTGACAGTTGACATTTACTATGTTTTTTATTTATTGGAGGCTATTCCGGCAACTATGGGCTTTAGGCAGTGGATTGGCCAGTTACTCGCATGGCTGACTACAGACATTGACAGACCACTTCTAATTCTTAAACTATTAAGTCAACCTTCCAAGTAGTTTATGTGAGTTAACCAATACACTAATAGATTTTCGATTTTCATAGTGATTTTCAGGCAGTTGGTTTCCTGGATTTTTTTAACTTGTGTAATTTTACAGTGTGTAATTGAGTTTTGAGGCTTATCAGCTGAACACGCAGGATCGACCCTCAGGCACAAAAAGGCACTGCCGGCGAAAGCGCTTACAACAGGAAAACCGCGGAGTGCTGATTCTTGTGGCGCGTGTACATCCCTGACCTGTGAAAACCAAGCGTATTCAGTTCATTCTCCCACAGAAAAAAACATCACCACTGTCTATTTAACCGCCTTTCACTCTGCCTCTGCTCCACCAGCCAGCGTCTTTTCACTATTCAATGCCAGGCTTCCAGCTTCAAGGCGGCGAAGGACAGCTTTTGAATTGACGACACATGTGGCCGATATCTGCGGCTTTCACCTCGTAAAACCTTCAAGTGCCAAATGGCCTCCAAGAGTCGGTTAATAAAATGTGTTCATATATAAAAAATACTATGAATGAAACAGCTCTGTAAAGAATTATATGCCAATTCACAATTTGACCTTCAGAAATAGTCCAGTAAATGTAGTTATTATATTTTAGATTTTTTTTGTAAATTTAATTAGATTTTATTATAAACTATGAAGTTATTATTATAGAATTTAGTCTCTTTACAAATTAGTCTTCCATATACAGTAGATATTGTCATTTTACGTATTTTTACTGTTTAGTCTATGTGCACTAAAGTCATCTAAAGAATGCACTTGACTAAATATGTCTCTTTCATCTCACATTATTTCAAATGACCCCTGTGACCTGTTTTAGCAGTGTTTACAAACTTGCCCTGCCCTCGCGGTTAGCATCACAGCGCTACAAAAGTCAAGCAGCTCTTAGTGTCATGATACAGTGAGCGATCCTGCCCGGTGTGATAAAGAATATGAGGCTCAGGGGTCGAGCACATGCATAATTAAACCTGGGTTTCATTTAGCTCATAGGAAAAAGCCCTCTCTCCACAGTTGTAAGCATGAATCAAGAAGTAGGCTGTGCATGGAGGAAGGTTCATACCACACTAATGGATGTTTACACAACTCCGTATCAGCAACCAGAGCCACGGTCACATGGTCGCTATCTTCCCCGGGCGCTGGATACATGCCCCAAGCTTATTCTGCACTGATTTTATTTACAAATATGTTAACACTCGCTGGCCACTTTATTAGGTAGTTCAGGAATAGACAGTCTGCCTAACATTACGCATTAAGCAAATTGACTTAGTTATGCAAATATGTTATAACCAGGCAGCAGAAAAACTGAATTTAAGTGACTTTGGCATATGGGATGGTTGATGATCTAATAAAACTTTTGGCTTACAATAATGTCTTAAGTTTACCTAATGATCTGAAAATGATATCCAGTGAATGTCATTTCTCTGGGCAAAAATAGGTTGTCGATGCTGGAGATTAGTTTCAGTTAATAGAAATACAACATTAAAGTGTGGACCATCTAGTTTGCACAGAACATGAAGCAGGTGTGCTACAGCAGCAGCAGCAGCAGAAGACCACACTGGGTGACACTTTATTGTACAAGATCTACCTAATAAATTGGCCACCAGTGAATGTATGTTTGTATAGGAAGGCTGCAGCTGAATTTCAGGTTGATAGTCCATTGTTATTCTCTGGCTCTTGTACTATAGCGCCCTCCCCCTCCTCCTCAGTGCTTCCTGCTCATGCCAGTAACCGCTTGGCTCTATGTCAAAGCAGGGGCCTTTTGTGGCTATGTGTC
>JAVQKG010118983.1:0-11078 GCA_036025885.1 Hypseleotris bucephala | reverse complement strand
TGATTCATTCTACTTCTTTTTCTTACATAGTATTAATGTTGATGATGGGGCAAGATAAATTGTGTTGTTATTAATAAGTACTTGGTATCGGTATCGGTGAGTACTCAAGAGCAAGTACTTGTACTCGGTGTGCAAAAATGTGGTATCGGTGCATCCCTACATTCAAAGCTCAATTCAAAACAAAAATATTTCAAGTGTCCTTTTGTGCAGACAGTAGTTTGTACACCTGTTGCACAATTGCAACGCAATGGACTGATGTAAAGTGTAGTCACTTGGCAACATCGTAATTCAACATAACATTACCTCACAAACATAGAAAACATGTCTATTGGTGGTGAGAAACTGCACCCTGCAAGTTGATGTAAGTTGCGGTGAATTTTGCATACAGTCTTTGGAAAAATCCAGCTCGGGCATTGTGACTTTAATTGCATTCTGACTTTGCCCTTTGCCCTCAACATTTTTTATTGAGTCTGTGTTGTATATTTTGCCTATACTGTAAAAACTGCCCAAAGAGATTCATGGTATTATAGTTCATTTAGAGTGTTATTCATCAGGTGTCTTCCATTTGGTCTCATAAATGATCAGAGGTGACTGGAGCTTACAGTAATATGTTCCGGATATGTTTGGACACATGCAGAGAGAGATTGTAGTTGAGTGACCAAAATTTCTGCCACCAACCAGTTTCACAGTTTACTTGCAAAGAAAATGAGACATATGTTGGGATAGATTCCAGTCATTTGCAAATCATAGCAAGTGAATAAAGGTGAATGAAAATAGAAATGATTAATGCTGTCAAATTACTCATGGATAAAAAGTGCTAAAAGTTCATTGAGTTCTTTTGTGGATGACATCATAAACTCACGTTTCATAGTGTGGGTTTTGGTCTTCAGTCAGAACCAAAGGCTTAGTCATGCTTACTCAGAAACCTCAAGGTTTAGTGTATGGTCTACAGTTGTGGTTGTCAAACTGCGGCACAGGTACCACTTGTGGTACTTTGACTCTTTCTAGTGCTACACAGATACTTTCGGGTTTAGTCCTGATGGAGTCCCATATTGGTCCTAATATAGTTTTGCATGTTTTTCTTTTGTCTAATTTATCCCTCCTCTTAGTCCTGGAAAATGGTCCTTAAAAAACATTTATTTCATTCACAAAGTTTGAGACGCATTGCTTTAAAACTTTGCCTGTTTGTTTTTGATAGATGGCTGTCAGGGTGACAGTGGTTTTTCACAAGGCCTGTGCGAACTTGTGATGTAATGTGTGGTTTGTCGAAGGTAATGAGTAACCAGTTGCTTATCTGCATCAACACTACTATTACCCCGGACATTGCAAACCTCAAGTGACTGTAGCCTCCCAAATGATCAAGTTTGCCAGAAAACCATCAAGCAAAAAATAAGCCCACAGGATATGAGCGTCTTTATTCTGTCCAGACGGGGGGCAGCTGTCAGTCACTGTAATGCTGAGTCAGTTGTTGTGACAGCTTTATGTGGCCGGATTAACTTCTCCAGACCAGGAAATACAGCGTCCTGCATGCTGTAGTTAAGCCCTGTATGTCATATCAGTTTTGTCCACTTTGAAGTTTAAGTCAATATGCGTGTAGACTCCTCATGAAATAAGATCAAAGTCTTAAATAAATTCTTCTTTTTCGACAAAGTATTATAGCCATTGTTTTGATCATTAATTCTGGACCATTTTATCTATCTAGATTCCCAAAAATCATCAATCATATCCTTTTGTCACTTTTCAACACCTTTATTGGAGCTTGGACATTTACCTTAAAACGATTCAATATTCACTATATTGAAAGCCACGTTTTTATCTCATTCATACCTATTTTAAATGCAGTTTCTAGGCTTTGGAAGTTTTACGGGTCGTTTGTTTAGTTTCAGTGTAATTAGCAGTGTAGAAATTCTGTAAAATGTGTGATTGCTGAAGGAGCAGTGCTACAGTAACCTTCCTTCTTCTCCCAGCCTTAGATGGATACATACTTTTGGCCGTAGCAGGTGAGTGATGAGGTAATGTCAGGCTAAAAGATGTTTGGTGTCGCTCCTTTTTTGCAGGGTTACTACGAGAGCAGAGGAGCAGCAGCCCTGTTTTGTTTTGTTTTGGATGACAGCAAGAGAAGCAAGAGGTTTTTACTCCCAGATGTCCTTAAATGGCCTTGTGAGTGTTTGTGCGAGGAGTAGGCAGACAGCTGAAAGTGTACAACGCCTTGTGACGTTTTTTCCTGGATTCAAAGTTTGTATACAAGACAAGAGCATCCTATTCTGTCATGGTCTATATTTAGAACACGGACAAATGTAGTAAAGCCTTTGTGGACAGGATAGGCTGTGTCATGTTTCTCAATTATTACATAGAAAAGATGAGTCAAGACACAAACAAATAAATAATAAGCGTAGGGGTTTTGCAATGCACCCCGTGGTTAGCATAGGACTGCTACTGGTGGAGCTAAAAGGGGAACTAGGGGCTAAGTAGGCCAAGGATTATGTCACTTTGTATAGGGGGCCTGTTATGGCCTTTGTGTTTGGCCGCAACAGATCTGTGAGCTGGCCTGCTTCATATTGTGTAGGGCTGCTGCACTAAATATAGCTTTGTTGTTATTGCCATCAAATTGATAATGGAACAGACCAAGCAAGAAAGATTTTTAGTATGGATCTATGAATGTTTTAAATGGATTCTTGGATATCGATGCATTTGAATATCTATGTTAAGATTTTACCTAACACATGGCTTGTCATTTTATGTTTGGAAGAATGGCACAAGTTTCTCTCAGTATTTGACTGGAGTGTACTTAAGTATAATGTGACATTAATTATAACTGCAAATGGGCAATACTCAGTTCCCTTTTTAGCTTATTTTTGGGAACTCGCAATTATTTCTCACCCCCATTTTTCACACTTTATACTCCCACAGCCTTTTAAATGTTGGACTTAGGTCAGTGTGTGCTCTGTCACAGAGGAGGCAGCAAGGAACACCAGCTTCCAACACTAATATAGAAGTTAGGGCTTCTTCTCATCCTATATATTTAGAAACTATACTACATCTAAGTTTGTATGGCTTGTATCATTGGGCATAATAAAAAATATCTTCAGTTGTATGGACATTGGTATTAGCCTGGTTTAGTCTTACAATCAGCCCTTTAGTCTTTATTCAACATCTTGTGCTTTTATGTCAAGAGTAGTGTATTGCTGGACCTTCTTCCAGCAATTTGGGCCTGTGGGGCTAGTACTTGGATAGAATCCATATTTACACAAGAGGACATGCAGACTTCACCCAGATAGTTTGTGTGTTGGCCAGCCTGAGGATTCAAAGCACAACCTTCTTGCTCAGAGCTTTTTCTAGATTCATAATATTTTGCAATATCAGCAAATGCAATACATGTATTACAAAAACTCTAAATATATAGCCACACCACCATATTATTTAATCTTTTTTCTTTTATCAGACTCTTGACAATGAATTAAAACATGTGCTGTCAAAATTTAGTCAGTTTAGTTGTACGTTTGAAGTCTTTTTAACTAGTAAATTGTATTTCTTCCAAAACTCCACTATCTATATTCAACATGGTTGACATTGAATATGAAATGTTTTTTGTCATAACTCTTGTCAGCCCTAGTTGAAGCATATTGTGTGTCTACCTACTTGCCATGCAGCTCTACTCTCCAGTACTGTACAGCAGAGGTGACAGCTGAGTCCAAGGTGACGTTGCGTTTGTGTGACTCTATGACACTGCACATGCTCCAGTCCTCCTGTCTCCATCTTACTGTTTACACCAGGCAATAGCTCTGGACTTCTTCTGCTGCTCCCTAATCGTGTGTGTATGTGTGAAGCAGGATTAGTGCCTATGAATTATCCACACTGGAGCTCAATATCCCACGTGGTCGCTGCTCATGCTTGAAGCTGGAGGTCCCGGGTAATTTGTCCAGCCCACTGAGTATTTTAAAAAGAACAGTGTAGGAGTGGATCATCTGCTTCCCAGAACGGTCCCAGATTCACTTTAAGGGTTTTTGTACTATCAAACCAGGCGCTAATGTATCTCTCAGGGCTCAACATTTACAAAAGCTCATAGTTTTTTTTTTGTGGCCAAATGTTGTACTTTTAAACTCAAGACTTTAAAAGTTTGAGCAGTTCATTAGGGAATCTTTGACCTTTTTAAAATTATTCAAAATACTAGTCTTTTACTTTACTGTGCATTGCAACTCTTGGACCTTTTGAGATAGCTGAAGTGTATAGAAAGCAGCGATGCACTAATCTGGGCTTTGAGGATCGACTGATACTACTGATACTACTGGTACTAATGCAAAAACACAGACATTTCTTTCCTAACTTTGTAATAAAAGACATAGTAAACCTAAAATACAACACAACTAAGACCTGATGACTCAAAATGTCTATCTTTTGCAATTTGTGAGTTATAATTGTAATATATTGTTGGCTCATAATTAGGAAAAAGTATAATAAATGATATTGGAGTGTTGAGCTGTTAGTATCTACTTTCTGTTGTCGCATTTCTTGCATCTGATAAAAAAGTAGAACAGGATATCACATTGCTTCTTCAAGTTGTACCAGAGAAACGAATACTGTACAGTACTACTATTTGATCACTATTTAATCAAAACCATATCTTGTGTTTTTTGTGACAAAGAAAAAAAAACAATCACGCATGAATAATTGATGTCTAAATAACTTCAGCTAAACATTGCGACCTCTCCCTTCTCTGGCCCGAGCCGTAGTAGCGGGTGACCCATTTGGCTATACCCCTCTAAGGGATATTCCAGCGCTTTCACAATTTCCTTCACCCTCTCCGGCTGTATCCACTTCCCTCAGCTGTTTAGTGTCACCACCATCAACCATCACACCAGCCTTGACAGTGTATCAATGCTCAAATATGCCTCAAATCTTTAACATGAGGGCGTGTTGTACTGGGACCGGGCCAGGCCATGGTGTCATTCTTCTGCACCGTCTATCTCATCCACCACAGCTGGTTTGTGTTAGCGCGGGGTCACACAGTCTTCACCTCCTCCACCCTGCAGCAGCTCCACTTATGGGTGTTCCCTTCTCTATTGTTGTGCTGCTTCTTGTCCATAACCTCCAGGAATGACTAGAATCCTTCCCCCCCTTTTTCTTGCAGCTGGAAAAATCTCCCAGATTGGAAAGAGTCGACATCTTTGACTTTTTTTCTTTTAAATTGAAAGTGTTTAAATGTACTGAGTTCTCACGGCCATTTGTTCCTCTGCTTCTCTTCCTGTTTGTCCAGCGTAGACGGTTGGCTGTCTGCTGAAGCGATCCCGCCATGCGTGAATACAAGCTAGTGGTGTTAGGCTCCGGAGGTGTGGGCAAGTCCGCTCTGGTGAGTATCCTCTTCCTGACAGATCTGCATTAGTATGTGTTTCCCATTAAGATCTATGGAAGAATTTGTTTACTAATACCAGCTGGGTGCAGATCATACTAAGGCTGCAGAATATCATAGAACTATGTTAGATATTGTGAAATTTTAAAACTGTAGATATAGCAATAACAGTGGTCCTCAAGCCTTTCACATCAAGTGCCACCTCAGAGAATATTTAGCTCGAGTAATGTTTTAAATTACAAAAATGAGTCTAAACTAGCCATAGCATAAACTTGGTCTAAACAAGGTCCAAACCCAAGGCTAAACTAGGTGTACTGTAATGTTAAAACTGTAGTTAAAACCATCTAAACCAAGACTAAACTAGATGTGAACTAGTTCTAATCTAAGACTTCTTGGGCTGTAGCTGACCAAAGAAATTGTTAGTTGACTAAAGTCATGCCCAGCAGAACGATTAATCGACTCAGTATGGCACTATTGAAGGGAGAAAGGAAAGGGCTTCTATCAGTGATATACCTCAGTTGGAGAACCACTGTCGTAGAATATACAGATAAACTTTTAGATTAGATCTGGGATATTGACAGTAAATTACATACTTTTACTAACATGTTTTTTATTTCATTATATTGGTGGGAAAATATTCTTGTCAAAGGTATATTTTCAAACCCCCCGTGTCATTGCTTTAGTAATATGCAAAAGAAATGGAACATTTTGTATACAGAAAAGGAACTATTTAAAGCAGCATTTGCAGGATGTCAAAGTCTGTTATCTTGTCCAGTCATATGGGATCACAGTGGGAAATGAGGTAGTTAAAATTCACTGCCTAAAGCGCTGGTTTAGGGGCTGGGACGTGGCTAGTTATAATCTAGCAAGACACGAGTGCCACATTCATTCCACATGTATTATTTGCCTAAACTGCTAATAGTCCTAAATTATTGAAATGCACCCACCTGGCTATACCATAACATGATTTTACATAACTTGACCTTTGCTATTGTTTTGTACTTTATGAAGCACCTTGAGCTGAGTTTATTAGATTGTGCACTCAAGCACAAATGTGTATGCTAATGTTTATCTCAGTGGCTCATTTTCCCATTTTAAAAACAAACAACACTCACTTACGATGCATAGTAGCAGAGTGGTTAGCACATATACCTTATAGCAAAGAGACCATGGAGTTTCTGAGTGGGGGTTGCTCATCTTCCCTTGTAACCATGGCTTCATTCTGGGGACTCTGGCATACTCCCACTGTCCAAAAACCTGAATTTGTAGAATTGATATAGCTAGAAACTGCCTCTAGTGGTTGATTGTGAGACACAATTGTATTTCCCTCAGAACTGAAACTTACTGGCCACTGTCCAGAGTGTACTCCGCCCATGGCCCATAGTTGCTAGGCTCCACTTCAGACTCACAACCCTTAATGGAATAAGCTAAATGAAAATACATTTAAGAAACAATTAAAATATAAGATATAAATATGTTTACAATATTTTTATACTGAAGGCCATTTATGACCGAATACAGTAGTTAATTTCCTTGTTAAAAGTTCTACAAAATCATTAGCTTTAAAAGAAGGAAAATAATGTATCTTAACTTACATTTTCATCCATGGCTCGAATAGGAAACATTATTTTACAGTATTTATTCAGTCACATCGGTGGTTTCCATTCCCTAATGCTCAATGAAGTTTAAGCACACCAATCAATGGCTCATAGCCCAGTCACACATTTTCTCCCTTTACCTTTGGTGATAAAATACCTGGAACTGATTGAGGTATATTTTGTACATTATACATTGACAGCAGACCATGACCCTCTTAGCTAACGTCTGGCAGGTGTTGAGGCGCCTGACATCTCCAAGTGTTATCCATGAACTCACTGTACCCTTAATGTAAACTTAAGCTTTTTATAGCACACTCCCAAGTTTAGACATTGTCCTAAAACATGTTCTTTTGCCAAATCTTCATAGCCTGGGAGCAGATTGTTTTGATTTTTAAGAGGTTGAAGCGTCCTGACATGGGTTCTTTGCGTCTCTTTCTTACAGACAGTTCAGTTTGTACAGGGAATCTTTGTGGAAAAATACGACCCTACAATAGAAGACTCTTACAGAAAGGTGAGTGGAGGATGATTACTAGCAGCTGCTGCAGGTTCATGGCGTGATGAAGATCTCTTTGCTCATTCAGGCCTGGATAATGTCTTCTCTTACTCAGCTCGAAGAATGAAATATTGGCATGCACATCTATAACAACATAATAGTCATTTGTGTTAATTAGAGCAGCACAGCACTATCATTGGACTACTGAATGGATAAAAAAATCCTTAAAATTGATTAATACAAAGACTGAGGTCCAATTTTAGCCAGCTTAAATTAGTTTTTTTTTACATTTGTGGGTAATCTTCAACAACATCAAATCAAGAGTAATTGGATTTTCAATGGTGTGGCAGTTTGGGTTATGTAATCACTCATAGTATGTGTGCAAGTGATTATTGCTCTCTATGGGCAATGCCCTTTTGTGCCAAATGTTCGATATTGTTGGAGTCCACAAATTAAACTGGATTTTATATTGATTTGACTGTTTGCTCATGATTCATTGTGTCTTCTCTTTCAGCAAGTGGAGGTAGACGGGCAGCAATGTATGCTTGAAATTCTCGACACAGCAGGCACAGTAAGCAAACAACAATTAGTCTAATTATTTAGGCTAAAATAGTCTTTGTTATTTGTAGAGCTAAAACTTACAACATACATTAAATACATGTAAATTAATGAATTTTCAAGAACAGACAAAACGACAAAAGGAACAAGTGCTCTCTAGTCATTTTGTCATAGTGCCTGATGCCTGGTGCCTGTGCTGTCTGTCGTCTGTGTAGGAGCAGTTCACGGCGATGAGGGACTTGTACATGAAGAACGGCCAAGGCTTCGCTTTGGTTTACTCCATCACAGCACAGTCAACCTTCAACGACCTCCAGGACCTGAGAGAACAGATTCTACGAGTAAAAGACACAGAGGACGTAAGTGCTACTACACACTATCATAGGTTGATATTACCTTTTGTTTTCTGATTGTTTCTGTTGTAAATAAGGAATAAACCAGGACTAAGTCAGGTCTAAGTCACAATTTAACTTTAGATTATTAGGTCTAAACCAAAACTATATCTGGTTTGAACCTAGTCTAGGTCTGTACCAGGTTAACACCAGAATTTAACCAGGACTTCTATATACTAAATCTAAACAACTAAACTTACCAAGAGTTAGTAAGGTCTAAATCAGGTACAGATCAGACCTGTACCTGTTTGAGAATCACTGGGCTAATGTAATTGCATTTTAGGCATGTGTCCTGCCTCTAAGAAATCCAACCTGAATCTTATTAATTTTTATATAGGACAGAAGCAAGTTCAGCCACGCTAACTTGCAAACACACACACACACCACATCTGCCTGTTAGTGCCTCTTGGCCGTAACTTGTGTTTGTTGTAGAAAATAGTCTTGCAGTCATAGTTTGTTTTTAGCCGCTTACATTGTTCACTCCGTTGCTATGAGATCCCATTCACACACACTGTATTGTGAGCCAGCTAATGACACATTTACATGATCTACGTGAAAACACTGAGCGGGCACTTGGATACAGTGGGAAGCATTGTCAGAACAGTTGGAAGGCATTTATTATGGAATATGAAAGCTTTAGTTTATTTTCAAGCATGGATCAGTAGCAGCTCAAACACAAAGAGGTTGTGTCATCTCATTATCTGGCTTTACTGTTTGTCCTCATATTTTTCCCCCTCTGTGAAACCGCGAGGCCTGTTGAAGTGAGTAAGCCCTCTCAGTCGCACTCTGGTCAGGGATGATAGTGCGTCAGCAGGATCTGGGATGCCCTTTTTTGGTGATCTTTCAGAGGGATTGAATCTTACCATAACCCCTCATGTCGTTTCCCCCTCTGTGCTTCCTTCTCTCTCTGCCATCTCTGTAGAAATGGAAGATTCAGACATTTTTGTTGATTGTTTGAGCAGCATAAATGAACAATAATTAGACTTTTAAACACACAATAGGCAAATTCTGAATGACAACAAGGAGTGTACAAGTCAGTGCTAACTTCAATCTCTCTGAGTGGAGTATGCATGTCCTCCATGTGTTGACTAGGGTTCCCTCCAGTTACTCCAGTTTCCCCCATTTCACTGTTTATAGATATGCATTTCTTCTTTCTGCATATTTTTTATGTTAGAGCACTGAATGTGAATATGTTTGACTAATAAATATATTTTAAAGTCACAGGCCTTGTCCCTTTCCCATAGTCCATAGTCTTGAAGTAGGCTCCATTCCCACACAACTCTTAAATTAATTAGAAACTAAATTTAAAAGATGAAAAATGCTATAAACCTTGTGTTAAAAGGCGTATAAAAATCAAATAGCTTTTGGAACACAAAATTCCCAGATGAAGCAAGACAAACCACATTGCTGCTCCACAGTGTTTGAAAATTCAACATTTTTCGGTACTTCTATCCCCCTTGCGTTCCTCTGGATATATATCTGCCAGTAAATGCTTCTGTTTAGTGTTTTGACTAACCTTTGTGATGTCCGTTGCTGTGTTCGCTCCTGTCTGTGGGCTGCATGTGGTCGTCCTGCGGTCTGGTGCTCCGTGTGAGTGATTCCACTGTCAGGGCAGAAGTGTAGGACCGAGTCCATCAAAAACAGCCGGGATTGTGGCTTCATTAGGGCCGGTGTGGTCAGGCAGAGCTGAGGTTAGCCGCGGGCTCGCACATGGAGCGCAGGATCAGTGGCTTCGTACCCATAAAATATAGTTCAAAGCAATGGGTTGAAATGGAGCCAGAAGAAAAATACAAGTACATTTTTATTGTAAATTGCTGATACAAAGTTGCAAGAGCACAATTAAGACACCGCTTTTGTGCATGACGTTTAATTGTTTTAGCATAGTCTAGTAGCTTGTCACACAACATAAGGCATTGGTTCTCAAACTGTGATGCTTGGGCTTTTACTAGTGGTACTCAGAAGTCCTTTGCCCTGTCTTTAGTAGAGGGGCTGGAATTTGAATTTTGTTTATACATTTGTATGAACAAGCATCACTAATAGCTTGTGGGGCTGTGGGGCTATAATGTTGCAATAAGAACATGGTCGTTAATCCAAATTTTCAGTTTAAATAATTTTTCCATTAGAGCCTTGAATGAAGTGTCTCCTATTTCCTAATTGTTTGGTTTTAAGTTTATGATTTCTCTGTATCTACAAACTTGCCTTGGTCATTATGCTGTTTTTTAGCCATTACTCGGTGCGCTCCTTACTGTACCTGTGTTTGAGTAAAGTATGTGTTTATCTGGCGTTGTGGTGTGGAATGCGGGAAAAAAGGAATCTCTTATTTGAAGAACAGTTTAAGCCCCCCCCCCCAACACGCGCCATTTACAGCAGAGCTGGCAAAACGCTTAAACACCGCTCTGCTCCCTTTGAATGTTTTCCACCGCACATAGTAGCTCTAAATTTTTTAACAAGGCATTAATAGTAACAGAACAATTTGCAGTTTTATAGCCGACTTCCTCCACTTCCTCCTTATGCAACTGAGGTCTCATGACTTCTGTTTCTGTCACCGCCTGTGTGACTGGAAGACTCTAATGCTCTGCTATATGCATATGACTCACTGCTGTTTGTTGAGGACACACTATAAGGCAGTGGTTCTCTTACTTCTTTTATAAACCTAGCACTACTCAAAGAATAGGGCTTTCTAAGTTTCAAAA
>JAVQKG010118687.1:0-13950 GCA_036025885.1 Hypseleotris bucephala | reverse complement strand
TACATGTTAGTTATAGGTGATATGATGGGATATTAGCAGGGCTTGATATTAACTTCTTAGCTCACTGGCTACTGTGGCTACCATTCCCCAAAAGTTACTAGCCACAGTTTTGAAGAGCTTTTTAAATTGAGTGACATTTATTTTAATCATAAAGAATTCTCAAATATTTAAAGTATTTTTCATAATTAGTTTAGAATGTGAATGCCTATAGAGTCAAATGAGTACTAAAAAAGGGGTGATTTTCTTAAGCAAAATAGGCCTTTTTAATTGAAATTCTTGCCTAGTCAAACCAGACAAGTGGCTAGTGGAACTAAATGAGTTACTAGCCAAAACTAAAATAAATCTACCTGTATTTGGCCAGTGGGCTAGTGCTAATGTCAAGCCCTGGAAAATATCAGTCAAATGTGTGTGCACACTGTGGTCCATTTCTCACTATGGTCGAGGCAGATCGTCTGGCAGTCAATGATCCACTGAAATAAAATCAGAAGATAATATGCTGAGGCTGTTAGTGTCTTCAGTTTCAGTCCTCTGTGAGCTGTGCACCAAGCTCATCTGGAGCAGAAATACTGCACAGATCAAGGTGCATCTGTGGATAAAAGATGCACATATTCACTGCATGCTGACGCTTCAGAAAATACTTTTTACAGACATTTTATTATTTATCTTATCTTTAAAGAGTAGATGCCCCTATATTAACATACCAGATACAAGTGTAAAGAAGATTTTAAAATTAGGGTATGGTAAACAAGCCTTGTTAACATACATACACAATGCTAAATTTGAATAACAAAAGGTCTATATATACGATAATATCTACAGTATATATACAATAAATGCCGGTAATACAACTGTCCTATTTCCACTATTGTTAATGTTAGTTGACAATTGGCAGATGAATATCAGTTGCTCAAAGTAGAAGAGAATCATTTGACTACATACTAACCAACTCAGCCTGGTCCAGTCTAGACTAATAAAATACTTGTGGAATTTACTAGTGCTCGGTGAAGATGGATTCTTTCAAAAGCAAACACAACATCAATGATATGTATAATTGAACTAATTTAAGTCTCACCTGTCCTTATTTGAATTGTGCATAGCAGCACCAACATGACATGATGAAACTACAACACTGAACACAAAATGCAGAAATGTGTAAGAGAGAGTCACCTTAGGATGAGTCATATTAAATTTGGATTCACACTTGAGCTTATTACACGCTGTCTGTACGTCTGACAGGGGGGAACACTCTCTCCCACACCTACACACACACGCAGTCTCCACGTAACCATAGTAACTGATGGTGTGGCGCCCCAGATGCATGATGGGACGTGAGTCAGCGGTCTGACATCGAGGCAGGAGCGTCACAAACTTCCTGCTCCCTTCCTGTTCCTGGCAGTGATGTCAGTGTCAGTGCACTTGCAGAATGAAGAAGTTTTATTTGGAGTTTTGTCTTTTTATGTTTTCAGGACACTATAAATAACAACTCACTGGGCAAGAAGGACAGTTGGAAAGATTCACACTCATCCTCACCGCACATCACAGGTGAGAGCACAGTACTAAAAAACATTGTCACTTGAAGGTAGATATCACACTAAAAATGTAGTTATTCCATTTCTTCCAGAATTTACTATGTCAGCTAACTATTGCGGTACATTAGCTGGACAGCCATGTAAACCAGTCTCCTCAACTACAGGATGACTATCTATAAATAATTTTTTAAACTCAAGGTAAATGGCTGACCTTTTGTCTGTCTAAAGTAAAACATCGAGGGATAGACCTCATGTAAAACTAAAACAAAGAATACTAGTAAACAAAAAGGGAAACTCTATTAATAAAACACTTTTGTCATAAGCCATAATAATAATAGTAAAAAAAAACATGCCCAGATGGGGACTGAACTTAGGATATTATAGTTCAGGGGTAAATGCTTCACCAGTTGAGCCTAGACACACATCCAACCATTATAGGCCAACATATAGGTAAATAACTAGACATATATGCCTGTTTATGTAAAGTAGAGCTTTGTAGAGTTTTGCTGATAAACTGCTTACTGCGACTTTGATAATTCCTCTTTCTTCTAGATCGTGTTGCATAATATGTAATAATAATATGTGCTTTCTTTGCCACTGCATGTGAAGGGGACCTTACACCAACAGACGCTCAGCCCAAAGCAGAGGCCAAAGTCCGACCCAGCACGCGTCGCCCGGCCCCCAAACCTCCTGTGACCAATGGAGTCAACAGCCGAGGTAATGGACAAAGCTCTGCTGCTACAGATGCACGAGCGCGGGCACGAGACAGACCAGGGTCTGCTGGGGCAAGTAACCAGTCCCCCAGAAGTCAGCGCAGAGGAGCAGGAGGAGCCGGGGCAGGGGGCAAAGGGGCAGGACGAGGGGGTATGAGAGAGCGAAACCAGGCGGACACTAAGTCTAAGGATGGACTAACTTCAGGCAAAGAAGAAAAGCGAGGAAGTAGGCTGTGTGAAGAGAGGTGTCGGGATAAAGACAAGAATGGACATACAAGAACAAGGGAGACACATGGACTGAGAGGAAGAGCTGAGGCTAAAACAAAAGCAGCCCCTAAAGCTCCTGCCAAAGCAGCTGGAGGCAAGGTTAACAACGTGCTGAGCAGCCATCAGCCGTACCTGCCCGCCATGGTGGTCCCTCGCACACCTGTGGCTCCCAGGAAGAATGACAAGAACAAGGAGAAAGGTAAGCCTTCAAGGCAGTGTGTAAAAGATTTTTAACAGAAAGTAAATGTACAATAATGGTATTTTTAAAACCTTACATACTTCACTCATTTGTGAAAATACAGTATACCAGTATAAAAGAACATTTATTATTAGGCAAATAGGATTTGTGTATTGTGTAATTATTACATCATTATTATTATCTAACCTTGTTACCTTGAAATATTTGGCTCTCGTGTTTCTATTGTGCTATAAGCCTGTTCTCATTTAACTGTAATTATGTAGTTGTAAAGCTGTTAATCTGTTGTTTCTGGAAGCTTCAGTACAAAGTAGTGCTTGTTAAGTGATAGACTACTACATAGAATTTTAGTAGATAAAATGTAGCTGTATGTAAGAGAAACAGCGTTCTCCTTGAAAATATACAAATACGTAATTAAGAAGTTAGCGCATAACCCCTAACCCCTATTAGGCTTTCAGTGCTAACTATTTCCGCAAAATTGGGAGCCTCTTAACTACAATGTTACACGTCCAGTCCAGTTGTAAAGCTCTCTACATTGTATAGCCTTGCAACCGGAAGTTGATTGTACCGTTTTCAGAATACGGAAGTAGTTAGCGCATAACTCATAATTATTGCAACTAGTACTAACTAGTACGAAATACAAGTACATTGATTTGGTGAGTATTTGGCTCATTTTAACACCAAGTAAATTATTTTCTGTATTTGTGACTAGGCCAAAACCATGACAGGACGCAGGAACAACCTCCGGTGCTGTCCCGGTCCAGCAGTGAGGGCGGCTCCAATAGGATGTCCCTGAGCTCGGACACGGAGGGCCCCCCGCCGGGACCTCTGCACCCATCACTGTCCTACCGACCCAACCCTGACATCAGCGAGGAGGATGGAGAGGGAGAACCTACTCCATCAAACAACATCCCGCTGCAAAGTTCCGAAGATAACACAGACAATAAGGAAGGCCTGCAACAGAGGGGCACAGAAACAGTCCAAAATAACACTAATGTTACACAGGACCCTGCGGAGGTCCGGACTCTCCCAAAGAGTGAGACGATGGCGGGTTTAAATTATGACTCTGTGAAGTACACTCTGGTGGTGGATGAGCACGCTCAGCTGGAGTTGGTCAGCCTCAAAGACTGTTTTCACAGCTACAACGAGCACAAAGACGACAGTGACACAGAGACGGTTTATCAGTCGGCCAACGAAGAGGAGGATCCTGAGTATGAGACCGAGAGGAGGAAGAAGGAGGAGGAGGCCAAGAAACAAGGTAAATGTTATGTTTGTGATTTAAGGAAATGTATGATAAAACTCATTAAAAATTAAAAAAAACTTTACAGAACAGAAAAATTGTACTGTCAATTACAGTAAAATGTACTTTTTCTTTTTATTTATTTAAATTGCTAGAAAGGAGTAATATGCCTATCATCAGATTGTTGTGTTGTCGGGGCTCATTTCATTGTATCATACTGTATCTTTTACTGATCACAAATGTTGACATATCACTTTCACTTGACATTCAAAACTTTAAATGGCATCGCTTCTAAGGTTATTATACAATATCTCAGAGATATTTTTTATAAAGGAAAATGCAATATATTAAAATATATTTACCTTTTACTAAAGTTATTTAACTCAGGGGTGTTTTCCAGTTGTCTTATGATCTGGTTTGGTATTTCGATTTCAGAGCCAGTACAAAACCTTCTAAACCTATGATAATTGCCTGAACAGTTTTGACTTTGACCCTGCTTTTAGAGAGAAGAAAAGAGGAGGAAAGGAAAAGGAAGGAAGAGGAGGATTTACAGAGAAGGAGAGAAGAAGAAGTGAAGAGAAGAAGAGAAGTGGTGACCACCTCGTTTTACAGACGTCCTAAACTCATATCGTCCACCAACACCACCACCACCACATCAGAGGAGGACCAGTCCGACGGGGGCAAGACCACAGCTCCACACAGCAAGAAGTTCATCAACCTGTTTGGTAGTGACAGCCAATACAGTGAAACAGGTTTGTTATCCAAAAAATATATTATCATTAAGGATTACACCAGACAACTGTAGAGTACAGTACTAAAAACAGAAAACTGCGAATCTTCACTTCAAAGAAACCCGATGGAAACAGAATGGAAAGATAATTGTTATTGGTTTTGGGGACTAATTAAAGTCCAGTGTTTCTCCTGCCATTATATTAGGGTAGTACCCCCCCAACCTCCCAACAGCAATCTCCTGCCTGAATTTTAATTTTTTAAATCTCTGAACGCATTAAGGAACTTTTTTCATAACAATCCAATTATATTAAATTAAACCCCTCCCCCAGTCTAAAGGCCTAGGGGAAAAAGACTGAAGTACCAGTGCAACCTCAAGATCATTTGAAAAAATCTAAGCATTTAATATTGTGAGCTTGACTCTGATTACATGTGAGTGTAATGGCTATGTACATCTGAATTTGTTCAGGCGCTGGCTCTTTTGGGATGTTCTCATGTGTTCTTGATGGAGTGGAGAGGCAACAGAGCCACAGGGCTGTCTACAGGTTATAGATTATTCATACATATGTTCAACTAAAGGCACTCATTGAAAAAAGCAGACTAAAACTAGATTTTTTTGGGGCAGGTTTGTTCCCCGTCATGCAGATGAGTTGTACTTGGAGAGAGATGACCCAGTGCTAATACTGAAACAGTCTGAAGACTTGTGGTGCCAGGGCTACAACATGCGGACAGGAGCCACTGGCATCTTTCCTGCCTTCTATGTGGTCAAAGTGTCAAAAGATAGCATTAATAAAGGTACTTTCATTTAGTTTTTTTCTACTTTTTAATTAGCATTTAAAAACAATGTTTATTAATTTTCTCTTATATTCTTGCAGCCCAAAAAGAAGGCTGGCTGGAACAGTTTATGGTGCGCTTCCTTGGATCAGTTCAGGTGCCTATATTCAAAGGCAATGATGTGCTATGTGCTGCAATGCATAAGGTTAGTATGTATTATGGCTATTGACCTAAATCATGCTTTTTAATAAGATAATAATATAACAAGTGATGAGAAAACAATTATGAATAGTCTGCAATAAAGCCAATATTCCAAAGACAAAATTGATTGAAAGCATCTATGGAACATGCTGTACACTTAGGAGAGATTACACTGGAAAACACTTGAACAGAAATAACAAACAATTATGAGCATCTGTGTCTACTGTCTTCCTCATTACTATTTGATTGAGTTGTGTTGGTGGTGTGTTGCAGGTGGCATGTAACAGGCGGCAGGCGGGACAGCCCCCCTCTGAGTGTGTGCTGGAGGTCAGTGTCAGAGGAGTGAAGCTTGTTGTCCAGGACCAGTGCCAGTCTGCTCACAGGGTAGGCCTCTTCCATGTGCTACGTTTGTCTGGTCTTCAGAAGGTCTATTGTCTTTTTCTGGTTGTCACTAATATGATAGAGGCAGGGTGCAGTAACTACACCAGTAGTAAAACATTATATATTTATTTTTACATTTCTTAGAGATGTTATGTTTATCTTATACAGTACATTCCCTGTTTATTGCCTGTCCGTAATACTATTTACAATATGTAACATTTTGGTAAAATATTTGTTTCATCTTGTCTCAGGGGGACCAATGTTTCAATTTCTTCCAATTGAAGAATATTTCATTTTGTGGATGCCATCCAAAACATAGCAGATATTTTGGTTTTATCACCAAACACCCCGATCAACAACGCTTTGCCTGTCACGTCCTGATGTCTGACACAACACTACACCCTCTGGCTGAATGTGTGGGGTAAGACAGCAATCCAGACTTGTGGTTTCTTGACAAATGAAGAAATCACTCTAACATTACCAAAAACCATAATATCATGAAATACAACTGAAGTTTCCATAAGTTTTTGTTAAATAGTCCCATGTGTCTTAAGTTTCTGAATTTGAAAATGTTTTACTTAGCTTTACTACAAAAGCTACAAAATAACGTGCTGTAATTATTGTTGAGTTGGAGACTGAGAAAACAAAAACATATTATTTAATTGTATGGGAGCCATCTGAACTTCTAGGTGGAATCTTTCTGTTGTAGAGTTATGCTAATACTGTTGTCTTGTGTCCATTGTGTCCCTCCAGGAGAGCGTTTAAACAGTACTACAAGGAGAATGTTGGCTACTCGTGTCCCACTGAAGACATCTTCATTGAATAAGACCTTTTCCTTCCTCCTGTACTGCCTTCTCACTACTTGCATGTAAGCCTGGACTTACACCAACCAACTGAACACCACTACACTACTTTCTCCTGTAGACTGTTTGCATGGTGGAACATACAACCTGCTGTCTTTGCTTTTGGTCCTATAATATAATAATACCTCTGTAAATGGATGGTATGACAAGAAATAGTCCATAAAAAGTCATTCAAAGCTAAATACATTGTAATATGTTTTAACAAAAATAAGGATGATACTATCATTTTTATGCAGATACTGGAGGTTGATGTACTCACATATTCATTCAATGACAACTTGACCTGAAATGCACATATTTTTTCATTTAAATACTGTTTTATAGCTGACTACAGGCAAGACAGTTTTTGCCCATTTGGCACACAAAACACAACACCAAGTAAAGAATAAATAGTGTCTTGTGTAAGACAACAACATAGAAAATACTGCTTTTGCCAAAAGAAAACTTAGTGGAACTAAAAACTAAGAAACAAAAAGTCTAGTGTGTGGTCAGCCTACATCAGCTGAATTCATTTAGTAGTTAGCCTTAACTTGTGTTGGGCTGGAGTAAACAAATTACAGAAAACACATAACAAAATAACTACCTTTTGGACAACATTTGGTCAGGTGAGTTAAATATAAAGTTTGAAGTGTTGCTCACTTATTGCACAGATGAGGGTTCTAATAGATATTTTAAAGTAAATAACTATGTATATTATAAACCCTACACTTGACAATCTACTGTTGAAACATTTAAAGGTGCCTAATTTTACTTTTGCTGCTTAACATTTGTTTTCTTCCACATTGGTATGCAAAGTGCTTGTTCTCTTTCCTTTAACTGTACAGTGTGTTAGAACAAGGCCTAAATGACGCTGTGCAATTTCTGTCATTAAACCAAGGAGCCTGGTGGACTGGACCACTGCAGTCATGTCTCAAAACCACAATATCCTGAGTCCAGGCTTTTTCTACATTGTGAACTCAAAATAAACCATACCAAGAAACTAATTTGATGTTTCTCTAGAGGCCAGGGAAAGGCCTAAAACAGAAAACAGTCAGATTGGTCCTCTATGGCGGCACCGTAATAATTGCAATGGTTCAGAAGTAGCCAAACTGATGTAGGTTAACACAATTTCATAATATGTAGTCAGTATGTGTAATGACAATAAAGGGTTATTTTATATTTTATTAATAAATACAACTTGAGTACTATTATATATTTATGTTGTTGTAAATGTATTATTTTGGAAACTTGCAGACTACAGCTTTAAGTGCAGATTAATTTTATGGTGAAGAAAGCATTAAATAGAACGCTGTATGTGTCATTATGACAATGTAGAATGAGCCTGGCCTGTTGTGTCTTCTAACAATAGTGCCTATATTTAATTTTCTAGTGTTGCAATGATCTTTTTCTTTATACAAATGTCTTCAGCTCTAGACCATTTACACGTGTTCACATTCAGGACTTTGGTCTCTAGATATGACATAGTTTGCTTAGGATGGATGACATACATAATATTTTTAGTAACAAGTGAAAATATTTTATCTGGCATGAAAGTTAGCTACATTACAAAATTAACAATTTACCATCCTAGTTGCATCACAGTGGTTTCAGATCCACCAGAATGTGTCCTCTCTGTTCGTCCACTTGTATGACTCATGGTGAAATGTTGTACATAAGTCATCATCATACAGTATTTATCCTGTATAGAAAGTGTATGTTTGTATAGAGTTATTATTGTATGCTGTCAGTTTGACCAAAACCTGGGTGTAACACCGCATGATGTTAACGTTGTCAAATGGAGACAAGATGCAGAGTTGTGTAACAAAGTTCTTGTCAATAAATCACGTTTACAACTAAAAGTGTAGTGTTATAAATTATTTATTCCATTATTTTTATGTACACAGCATTGAGTGATGAAACAGCACAATACATGCCTGTTATGTATATAATTTCATTATTTATTTATTTATTTGATCTTTCTATGACAATATACTGTATTTTTGCAAGGACTTACAAGCCTTTTATTCAGACACATCATTCAAAGGCTGGCATTTTAGCATTTAGCAGTCAAACCTATTTATTTTTTGTGAAATATTGTTTTTTACATTTTTACATAAATAATAGGATTTTTTAAATATTATTTTTTACATTTTTTAAATACGTTAAATAATAAATAAAGTGGTGTACAGTAATTTATGTACAAGAGATAAACTAGACCTGTGATACCAGTATAATTTTTCTGGCATTAGCAAAGCATGATATGCCATATTATATAGAATAGTTTCTGTCAGTGTAAAAACAAATGAGCTTAGCTCAGCTCAACTTTGGACATCACTGGACTGAAAAGTTTATCTGTAAAGGACCAGTTAGAGGAACCTCTCTATGTGTTTCAGTTCTCAGAGGAGTCTGTCTCCTCTGTGGAGCCGTCACTCTCCACCTCCATCCTTCTCTTGTGATGGATGTTTCTCCGAGGAGAGGCCTTCCTCTGAACGTCCTTCAGTGCGCCCACTGCACTGCCGCTGCTGTTACTGCCCGGGCTCACAGAGATCTGAGCAATTCTTTAGACAGAACAGAACAACGTCATCATGAACAGGGGTGATATTGTACTGAAGCACTTGTGTTTAGTATGGTGATCTTACAGTTTGTCTAACTCCTGGTCCATCTCTGGGTCAATAAGCAATTCAACTTTGCTTGGTAGTGCTCCTAAATACAAAGTCATTAATTTAACTGCAGTAAATTTTAAATCAAGTGGACACTGTTTTGTATGTATAAGAGGAAAGGGATACAATATTTAGTTTCTTTCTTGCCCTATTATAACACATGTAACCTACCGATGGTTTGATTGACTGTCTCGTGTTTTGCCAGGCTCATAAGAAAGCTGTAGTATGACACTTTATCATTTTGTTTCAGGATTTCCCTCATACAGGATCTGGGGGGATAACTAGAAAAACACACGACTCTCAACAATCATAATTTACCTGAAATGTAATAATCACAGTATGTGAAATCAAATGAATATTTATTAAGATATAGTTTCTGTGCCATAAATGTGTCCTGTTACCTGTGTTTAAAGCGGTCACATAGGGCCTCTATACACTGAGCCATTGTTGATGTCTCGACTCCATCCTGCTGCTGCTCTTCTTTGTCATTCTCTTCTGCAGCCACAGGGGGGAGCTGCTCAATGGATGTGGATGTGGGAACAATAACAGTGTTGGGACTCTTTCCTGCCAACAAATCCTGATAGATCTCCAGAACACTGTCCAGAAACTCTGAAAAAAAGGAACAGCACATTATATGTGCAATAACTTATTGTTTAATAATCATAAGGATCATTAACAACAATAAAGCTGCACTACTGTAAATATGCCATACATGTCATTGTGTGTCAGCAACATGGTCAGCATTTGACAAAATAAAAATGTATGTGTGAGCATTAGTACACTTGTTATCATGTACACACAAATTGTGAAAATGTACCGTTATATTTAGAAAACTCCTTGGCAAACAACGTATAGTAATGCAAATTTAAACCTTTAACATTTATACCTTGGTAGTACAACTGTAGCTGGAAGGCATAGAGGAAGTCAGAAAAGGACATCAGACAGTCAATTGCATCATCCATCAGAACAATCCTTTAAAATGAAATAGGAGCAACAACATACAACAGTGAATGTGTGATGTTGGTAATTTGCTGTGTTTCTTTATGTCCATTGTTAATATTCTCACCTAGCTGCACTCTGAACCACCTCCATAGGAAAGTCAGGGCACAGTAACTGTAGCAGGGACCTGTACTCCAACATAGACAGTAGGTCTGAAAGCAACATTAGAATTACTAGAGTTTAGTAGGTTAGTAAAACACAATATACAATCATTTTCCCATGGTCTGGAGTCTATTAGTCTAGTAGTATAGTCTAAGGTTAAGGTTACACTGTAACAGTAAAAAAATGTATTGTGCTGCTCACCTCCACTCTTGCCAATTTGTCTGTAGCATCTCCAGAAGACTCTAATGAAAGATGTCCTGTTATGAGGAGTAGCTCTTACGTAGTTATATTCTCTGAATAGAATGTGGTTACTGTTCTTCACACTGCTGAAACTGGACACACACATCATACTTAATAAAACGTCTTCCTTACCAGCAAATGACACTTCACAATGTCATGTTACTTACTATTCTGCAAAATAGCGAATCACACCGAACTGAGTGTATTCTTCCTTATGTTCCAAAAGTTGAGTCACTGCATCACTCAGATAAAACATTACATTACTGTCCGCTGAAACAGGGGCACATTAAAATCATTCAAGAAATGTAAATTGCAAGCTTGTACAATACTAACACTAACATTCATGGTTGTCAGTAGAAATATCAGCACAGCTAACCTAGCTAAAATGTCACCTACCGAGATATTCTTCGACGGGCACTGCGCCATTAAAACGACTCATTTTGATGGCGAAGACACAGCGAAATAAATAGATTACTGATAAAGAACGACACCATTAAATCGTTTGCATTAATTAAGAAAACTAGAAAACTAGCGTTAAGCTAGTTCAATATCACTGATGCTCCTAACATGGTGGAGGGGTTGCTATGGAAACAAGAGATGTTTTGAGTTACTTGAAGAGCGTCCCACAAGCAACACAGAAGGTTCCGCTTTCTCAACACTGTGAACCATGCATGTGAATGTGAATACATGCATGTATTCACATATTCACATAAATGACTACGCATTTATTTCAACTTATTTGTATTGTATTGTTGCTCAAGTGACAGCACAATTCAAAGCAATTTTGCAATGATACACTGGTTAAACATCATGTTCAGATAGATCACTTGAGTGTGCTTACAACATGCACTTGAGTATCCTGGTTATTGTTCATGTAAACATACTCTTTAAATATAATAACACAAAAGAAAGGCATGATGGTGTTGTTTTTTCTAAATGAATCCATGTGTTTTGATTGGGATATTATAACACTGTAGGCCTATGCATATATTATTAATGTGTTGCCTTCAATGCATTTTATACTTTCACAATTTAAATGTATCAGATATTTTGCTCTGGCTTTGAACCATCAAAGTGTTTGGAAGTGAGTGAAGCCAAAAATGTGTCTAAAGAAATGTAGGCCTACATGTTCAAAGCACAAACCTGAAGAAATAATAAGTGTACAACCAGATAATGATAATAATTATATTTTTTAATTGTTTTTAAAGCTGCACTACCTGATTTTGTGACTGTAAAGATACACTCCTCTTTCCTAATTCCTCTCCTTCATGACCCTTTATCACAGTCTCACACAAACTGGGAAAAGCCAGGAAATATCAGAATAACGGCACAGATCCTGAGATGGCTTTTAATTCTTGAAAATAAAACATAAAAATGAGCTGTGAATGAAAACAATAGCTCCTTCACATTAATCCTGATAGATTCTAGTCCTTCAAAAATAAACAATGTTTCGACCAATCAGAGTTCTCCTGTCTTATGAAAGCGTGTGATTGGTTAAGCAGTTCCGTCCCTCGCTCTAATACAAAAACCCTTATAATACAGCCTACAATGGGTCTCAAAGTCTCATTTTTTTCTCAGATGACTTCTGTTATGCTGTACTAATAACTAAATAATTATCTTTGCCAAAATACATGGAAAATAAAATCAGGTAGTGCAGCTTTAAGGCACACTGGTTGAAAATCAAGGCACTAATGTACTGTCACACAAACTACTCCAATGGTACAGATTTTACACACATGAATCACCATACACAAACAATCTGTACGCTAAATTAAGTCTTCTTTTCATTTGTTCAGGGCTCAGCTAAACTGGAGAAGGCAGAGATCCTTCAGATGACCGTGGACCATCTGAAGATGCTCCATACCACAGGAGGAAAAGGTGAAAATAAGGGATTTCCTAAATGACACACCCTTTATTTATTGATTATGCTTATTGATATCACAAAGAACAAGACAAAATGTTACAGTTTTGAGTTATTTTTTATTTGGTGGGAGATAGGTGGGCAACTCTTTTTTTCCAATGGCCACATAGGGACAAGGGACCATTGTGGGTTTGAGGTACTTAATAAAACCTACTACTGTACATAAATGAGTTCAGACTACAAAATGAATGCCATTTACTCACATAAAACATGTTCTACAATCCACACAGAGCAGTATTCAGGCCAAAACTGTGCAAAAAAATCTATACATTCTACTCCTGGTTCAATTTGTAAAAAAGAAGAAATCTCATATTTACACACTTTGTATTCCACCGATTAATTGTGGAAATAGTCAACAGATTAATCGAATAGCAAAATAATCATTACAGCCCTAAATTGTGGCCTACAGCAAGTCTATTATCAAACTCTTCAATCTCCAAATTCCTTTCATTTGATCCATATCTTCTTTACTGTCTTCTGTGGCCAGGCTTAAGGCTATAGTCTGTACTCTATCAGAAGTACACTTGTCTCTCACAAAGCAGTTTATTTAGATACACAAGTCCCCTTTATGTTCCCTTGTTCCTCGGGGCTTGTTGAGGTTTTCACACAAGTTTCCTCTCACGCCAAATACAAATCATGCTCATTGCCTGTCAGCTTAAGTCTATATGATGCGTCTTTAAGGCCATAGCTATAAGGATGTGTTTTGTGTAAGGAGTAGGGAGTACATGGGAAATGGCCAAAGGGGTAAAAATGGCTGGAGGCTGAGCTGTGTGCTTTGATATTGAGTCTTTGGGGAAAGGGGAAAGTGACAGAGTAGTTTTGTATGTTTGGGTTAACAGTTGCACTATCTAAACAACACAGAAGGCATCAGCTGAGGGGAAATGATAGGAAGTAGTATTACTGTGAGTCAAGAAATATTATAGGAAAGTTCATTGAATGACTTAGAAGTGGCACGTTGGCGGCACGGTGGTGCAGTGGTTAGCACTGTCGCCTCACAGCAAGAAGGTCCTGGGTTCGTGTCCCCGGACCGGGCACCGGGGCCTTTCTGTGTGGAGTTTGCATGTTTCTCCCCGTGTCTGGGTGGGTTTACTCCGGGCACTCCGGTTTCCCCCATCAACCTAAAACATGTACATAGGTTAATCCTCCAGCGAGGTAC
>JAVQKG010118653.1:0-15525 GCA_036025885.1 Hypseleotris bucephala | reverse complement strand
CTCACCCTGTATATGTCATCCAGGTCATTCAAGGCAGTACCTGCTATTTTACTGCAGACCTTAACAATGTTCTTTAGTCTATTTCTCTGTTTCACTGAAAGTGACCCGTGCCAACAGATCAAAGAAAAGGTAAGAACAGACTCGATAAAACAAAAGTAAAACATTTTCATAAAAGAAGTGTCTACTTTGAGATAAAAGTGCATGTGCTGATGGGCTTTCTTGCAAACAGTATCAACCTGAGGTTCAAAAGTTAGTTTGTTGTCAATGACAACGCCCATGTATTTGTACTGCTGCACACATTCTACAGCCTCATTCTCAATAAATACAGGGGAAGGACCGGAGGATCTACTAAAATCAATGAACATTTCCTTGGTCTTTGACACATTTATACTCAAAAAAAGAGTTATTGCACCAACTGATAAAATCATGTAAAACAGGGCCATGTTCCAAATCTACTTAAAAGAGACACAATAACGGAGTCGTACAAGGGTTTATCTTAAAAAACGCACACGCACACTACTGCACTGCTGCTGCGTGTCACCCCAACCAGCGCCACCCAGCGCATATTAAGTCATGTTAGCTCAGTGTATATCCTGAAAGAGACCTGGGTTTAAATCCCTGTCTATACAGATTTGTGCTCGATACATAGTTCAAAAGAAGTAAATACCATATAAATGTGACCCACAGTACCAAAATGATATCAAGTATGATCATTTGACCCCATTAAGTAGGATCAGAGTTACAATGTATTTTGATGAACTGGATCAGACACTGCTCCCTTTTTTCCTGTCATGTTAAACCCAATTGATTATTAGTCTGATGTAATTTATGACACAACCCAAACAGATTATTGGGGCCTAAAATGGGCACAATAAATATATAAGTGAAGTATAAACATCTGAAATGTTAGAAATTGTGATAGTATCATGTACAAAAAAGTGGAGCAGACAGATCTAAACCAGGACCAGTCTGTGAACCATAAACCTTAAAAACCCAACTCTTTACCCGGTCCCCTGTGCTCCGCTGAGTCCTTGTGACCCAGATAAAACCAGGGTCTATTTTGGTTTGTGTTTCGTTCATTATTCCTGTCTTTATCTATCCCGTTATTAATCTTTGGTCCATGCATGATCCTTTTAGGAGAAGCTTTGTGTGATTGCATTAGATGGCCTTTCATTACGGTAATGGTGGATTAGTCAACATGAGAGATCACAGGGGCTTTAGCGGGTCCTGTTCAATACAAACGCAGAGGATGTAAAGATGTGTACGTTCTGTTGAGGACAGGACATGGTTTTATTCGCCTTGATATGTCCCACGTGTCATCTGCTAATCCATTAATGTAACAGCATAAGTCTCACTGACAAAAACATATGTGCTGGTTTGTTTGCAGTAGTCAAAGTTGATCGGACCAACATACTGTTATGTTTATTTAATTTTACTTGGATTTTTATTCTAAATTAAGAAAAAACAAAAACAACTAATACAATCACAGCCGCTCAATTTGAATTTGAGTTTGGTAGTGCCATGTTTTGTGATTAATGTTATCATCATGTCTGTGTGCTACTTGTAATTGCTTCTTATACTGTATAGACAGTATACATACTCACAGAACTGATATGTTAATATATGTAGTTCATTATAAACAATCTGTTTTTATTTAATTATTTGTATGTTTGTCATACAAGTTTGATCATATCTATTAAGAATTACATTTTAATTAATACAATAAAGTGGAATTATAAACGCATGTACGGCATAGTTATTATGTAGTCATGTGTAACTATGTAAAATATTACTCACAAATTTGTGGCACAAGACACCATTCCACATTCATCTCTTTTAATAGGAAAGTCCAAAGGTAAGACATTGTTCTTTTTGCCCTGTAGAAATTATGTAAATGTTGTAACCTTTTGTCTAAGCTTTACAAAACTCATTTTCATTTGCTCATTTTAAAATTAATCCCTGGGCCTCGCTGGGATAAGCTGGGTTTTAATTGAGCCGGGAGTAATTATTCTGACTTTGATGTACAGGGATAAAAACAGTGTTATGTTCAACAGCGCCATAACATTTCTATATTTTAGAGCAACAAACGGCTTGTGTCAGAACATTAGTGAGTATAATGTTCGATATTTTTCAAGATGTGAAATAGTTTAATGTAGTTTCACGTTGGCTGAAAAACAAGTTTCCGATCCGGGGGAATAAATCTGCTTGCCAAATGCACATATGCTGTTTTTTTATTTGCCTGTGTGGCAGGAGAAATATGAGGCATAACTGGAGTCCATTAATATTCCTAATGGCAGCTCCATTGTCTTGATTGCTTGACCTGGTGAATAAAGGCAGAGTGGCTCACTGATGGTAAGTGTATGCATGCACTCCACATCCCTCCTCCCCCCTGCATCGTACAATCATGGTTTACTTCTACTTGTGCAATTATCAAAGTGGCCCTCAACCTTCAAATTGAGGAATGCATCTTAATTCAGTCAAATGGCATTGGAGTACAGAGGCCGTTCGCTGCCAGATTATGGATTAGAGTAATCCCATGGGACCTCTGTAAGGGGCGGGGGTGGCGGGCCGGCGGATACTGCAGTTTTCAATCACTCATTCAATAATAATGTGAGCAAGGCCTGGACCAAAACAAAACAATCTCCAAACAGGCTTAGGCAGGGATTTGTTGCTGAGGCTGCTGTTTTCTGTGGGACCAGAATAGAGCCGCAGCGGCCTCTGAAAATAATACAGCGATTAATCCTGGCACAAACACAAGCCCCCCCACGGCACCCTCCGAACCCCATTCTACACACACCCAGACTGCACTCACACCAAGACAGAAACTACCCTGAAATCATCCAAAGGTTATTACATATTATTTGTCTGTCCTTCTGTCCTTCTGACCTGACTATTAATGAATCCAAAGTACTTTAAAAGAGACTCACAGCAGGAAGGTCACTGGCCTAATTTCTAGAGGAGGTAGGCGCTTTTCTGAGTGGAGTTTATGCGTTCTTCTTGTCTTTGGGTGGGTTTTTCTCAGATTTTACCACCTAACACACTTTTTTTTTAAGATTTTTATTTGGCTATATTTGATAGGATAGCAGATTGACAGGGAACCAGAGAGAGATTGGGGAGTGACATTCGGCAAACTGTGCAAACCCACAACGCCGAGACATGCACTGTAGGTTCTAATATATGGGCCGCACACTCTACCGACTGAGCTAAACTGTGGCCCTACCACCTAACACACTTACAATAGGATGTAACTATACTTATAACCAAAATGTTAGTTCAAGATATGGTGAGGAGCGCTCAACAGAAGTTAACCACTGTTCCGACAGGTTGTCCCGTATAGCTGATGTCAGAGAGCACATTTCCCTTTTGAGACTAAAAACAGTACCTTGCCTCAAAACAAAAATATTTTGTTTTCACTTCACAAGGTTTGTTATGACCTCTCTGACCCCACTTAATGATTTTATGAATGATTAAAGAAGGTAAAATACCAGTTCATGATCTGGCTCAGATATCAGCTACACTACAGCAAATCCCTTTAAATAACTTTATTCACAAGGAGACTGAAAGGGCAAAGTGTCTGAATATTGTTAGGAATTGAAAATATCCCTTGTACATCAGTTTCTTAAGAATCACTCTTCGTCAAACTCAAATGTGCCAGACCATTTCTCAATTTCAAAGGGTTGCAATGAAAAACACCATGGACCATTATCATTATAACTAAACTTCCAGTGGTTAATATTATGTTTACTGTGTATTTATAGTAACAGTTTGATCAATACTAAAGCATTTTCTGTTTTAAAACTGTTTAGATTGTTCTCGTTCAAGACTAAACTTTTCCGTTGTTCAGCTCTTTACAGAGATGTTGCCTCAGATTTATACCACAGGCCTCTCTCACCGTGTGAAGTGTCAAACGAATGATGCAAGAGCAGCTTCAGTGAAAGAACACAGTGTTAAAGTCTGTCTCAAAACATTTTAAATATTTGCACAAAAAATAATACAACATTAAATTTTGATATTAAGACATGTACAGTAGATACGCCATAGATTCCATACTTCACACTGAATGAGTCTGAATGCATTATCAGTAAACACACAGTTTGTTTCGGTCAGGGCTCTGTCTTTGATACAGTTACACCTGGGTCCTGAAAAATACATCTATCAAAACTGTCAGAGGTAAATACATTGGAGATGATAACCCACGGCTTCAAAACCTAATGGTTCTCTTTGAGGATTTTTGGAACACAATAAAAGTTCACTCGTGTCCTTGAAATAGAGTTGAAACATCCATTAATTTATTCATTCGTTTCTAGCACAAAACACAAAACAATGACAAGTTGATTACAAGAAGCATTTGACAACAATTCTCTCACACATTCAATTGCATGTTACAGTTTGCACAGGTTTCCAAAAATTCATATTTACAGATGTTTCCTTCAAATGGGGATTATTTTCTCTTGTACATACTAACTTCATATCCTCTCTTACTATAGAAATCTAATCTTTGCTCGTCCTCTATGCCTCCTGCCACCTCTAACCTCAGCATCTACAAATAGACCATTCACTTTCCATTGTCTGTACATGCCCAAATCATCTAAGCCTGGACACATTTCACTTTATCTCGAAAACACTGGTGCAAAACATAACAAAGAGAACATGTAACAACTTATAGTGATATAATTTATACATATTCATCCACACTAAGTTCTACTATACATCTGTAATGTCAAATCACTCTTTTTTCAGGGGCAGCACTTGCTCAGTTGGAAGAGCATCGTCCAGTAACTCAAATGTTGGTTGAACGTACAAGCGCTTGTGAGAGTGAAAGGGTGAATGGAAACCTGTTATAAAGGGTTTTGAGTGCCCATGAAGATAGAAAAGCTCTATACTGCAAATGTGGTCATTTAACTTACAATGTTTCAAGGTCATATAGTCACCTCTCACCACATACTATTTCATTCACTGGCATATCTGTATAGAAATCACTACAAGGTCTTCTTCCATTATAATACAGTCAGGCATCCCCAATGGCTGGAGAGGCCATATGCGGTATGGTTGTCACATAGCATCAACCTTTCCCACTGAATAAATAATCAAATAAAAGTCATTATTATTAGTAGTAGTAGTGATAGTAGTAGTAGTATTTTAATTTATCATTAAAACACGCATATTGTATTAGTCTTTTTTCATGTGCAGTAATAAAACTTCTTCACCCTAGTTTTAGGGCAGTCCAAACATTAGGTACACCAATACTCTGGGTACACCTCTTGTGTGTGTTTTGGTTTTGAACTTGCTCCAATCACAATAGAAGATTTTTCTGTAATGAAGTCATCTCAGTTCAATTAATACTCCGTGCATAAGCATCAGTGTAGCATAGAGTCTGCTCATAACCTCATTTGTGTGCACACTCCAGCCAAGCTCTCTGTAGCGAGTGTGGAATTCAGATGGAGCCCAGTGGCAACAGTCTAAAGGGCAAACGAGCGGCGTGCGAAGCAAAACATTAGCAGCAGTTGAAAGGCATTTGGAGGCTTTGAACACTTGGCTCATTTAAGGGATAATGAATTTCAATTGGCTGTTTATTTGTGGCGCCACAGATGCAGAGATCCTTGGCACCACTAGAGGGTACGTGGAGCTGTTGAGGGGAGTGAGAGCAGGGCTGATGTAGGGTCAGATCGAGGAAGTATTGGGAATAAGAAGGAGGAAATAGGGACAAAATAAGAGTCAGAAATTGAATACGGACTCCTTTAGGAATCAAATATAAAGGGGATATAAAAACAAGCTACCCAAGTTATTCAAGCTGATTCAAGGGATTGTGCTGGAAATGTTGTTTGTTTGAATGGCTGTGATAATTTATAAAGACAGGATCATTAAAGATGTGGTGCTTCACTGAATATAAAGTGGAAAATGTCAAGTCAATAACAGCCAAAGAAAGTGGTGTGGTCTTTATTAGACATAGAGCAGAGACGGGTACTGATAAAAGTGTTTAAGATAAAGCTATGTGTTAAATGTGTTGGGCTTCACCATATTACCTTAATAGAGGGAAAGATATGTGAAGGTGAAATGAATTCTAGCATCCATTGTTTTGGTTGAGTATTTCATTGCAAGCTGTGAAATGTTTGTGCACAAATAATATTCCACCAGTAACATACCAGCCTCTTGCTAATGGAAGGGTTTACATGAGGAGATAAGTAAACTATTATGGGAATGTCAAAAAACCAATCCAGCAGATGGCAGTAATCTACAACCATGGCTACCCACTGCCCAAAAAAGCTCAAATGAAGAAGATGCATCAAAATGAAGAAGAAGTCAGTCAGATGCATGTGGAAAACAGGAGCCAGCAGAAGCCCTCAGAGACACTGCATTGCATGTAGTTCTTTGCTTTGGGCAGGTTTGGAGCTAAATGTTGGAGCAGAGCTTCACAGGCTGACGGAGGAAGGTGCAACACCGAGTTGAGAAAATGTGCCATGAGGAACTGAACAAGTGTTTGTGAGATGAGCAGCCTGTCAGAGAACTGCTAATAATAACCACCATAACCTTATCACAGCTGTTCTGCCGCTAGCTTGGAAACTTTAATTTTGGTGGTATGCAACTCACAGAGGCAATGTGCTCGCCAAAGTTTCAAAGGGTGAGTCTATAAAAACTATGAAGTTAGGCTCCTTTATATACTAATAATAAATACTATTTTTCTTTTATTTATCTTCTAAATATTCCTGTTAGGGGTCAGAAAAGAAGCTGGATGGCGTCCACTATAGACAATGGCCAGTTAATGATAGACAGCTATTTCCTCTCAAATGTATTCTCTGGGCCATTTGGAGAACTGCCACACCACTGAACCTCACCTTATGTGGAGGACATGCAGACTTCACTCACAGAGATCCGGTGGAGCTGGCATTCCATGTTTCTCCCTGTGTCTGGGTGGGTTTTCTCAGGGTACTCCAAACAGCCTAATATTCACATTAGACTAACCCTCCATCTAGGTACATCCTGACCAAGGTCCTGGCTCAAGATCTTGAGATGGGTCCCCAGACAGTGCACTACAGCTTAGCTCTGCTCCCAGTTGGTTGATCTTGTGGCGTTGAGGGATGGGTCAAATGCAGAAGACAAAAATCCTAAATTTGTCTTACAGATACAGCGAAGTGTACTTTAACCTTAAAGTCGCAATATGTAAGAAATACATATATTTAGGATTCTGCCTCTGTTTGACTAAATTCAAACTAGCTTTAGGCCTATTACATATTTCTTTATATTATTTATGTTATCTATTGGAGGTGGGATGTAAGGGGTAAATTTATTGTAGTGCTTGTGTGGGGACTGGGGAAATCTGACAGAGACTGTGGATATACTGTATCTGCTGTAATTTGCTGAAAATCGCTTTATAAACATGCTGTGTGGACATAAGGTGGTCTTTGCTGTGTCTTCGGAGGTCATTTTATTTCTGTATGAGCGCAACCGAAGCAGAAAGCGGCAGTATTTTGAAGCAGAAAGCGCTGCGGTGTTTTCCGGCGCCAGACTCCACACTCATCCCGCCGAGAGTGAGTGAGCCGCAAGTCTCACTACAGACCCGGGTCTACTAGGCCGAGCGCCCGGTGTACAGTGACTTACGGCGGAGCCCTGGGACTTGTTAGTGCTTTCAGACCAGCGAAAGTGCTCTGTAACCAATACGTGTTTTCTGAGGAATAACTTTACCTACTCGAAAAAGAAAATTAGTGCCTGCCTGCACCTTCTGCACTTTGTATAACCCTTTACTGTCGCTAAAGCAGGCTGCGGGCGGAGCTAGCTCCCCAGACAGCTGCTCCCCAGTAGCTCCACTGTAAACATCCGCTATCTGCTAAAATGACCCTCTCCAGCGCTGATACAGAAATATAACCAACTCCTGAGACACAGCAAAGAGCAAATATGTCCACGGCATGTGTTAGAAAACGATCATCAAAATACAGCGAACACAGGAAAACTTCCACGTCTCCACAGCAGCCGATTGCAGTCACTGATAGCAGTTAGTTCCGGTCAAAGAGCTAACAGGCTAACATCCGCCCGGGTTTCGCGGAAAATCGTACCCGAAACCTCTCATAAAACATAAAAAAAAGTATGTTTTTGAGGCAACCACTAAGTACAAAAAATAAAACCGTTTTAAACATCACAGCGATGGCTATACACACAAAAATGTCATTAAATGCTATTTTTACAAAAAATGTGATGTATGGCACCTTTAAGGTCATGCTAGACAGTTTTTTTGTCAGTTCATCAAATATAGCATAGTGCTGACAGCAGACAAGGCCACAATATAGAAAACAGAGTAAACCCATGTAAGAAGGTATATAAAACTTGGCATGAAACTGTAAAAGTACTGTCACAAAATACTTCCAGCGCATAGTTATTTTTATCACATCAGAAAACATTTAGCTTTTCAAGTAAGAAATCGAAAAGGAATTCAGGAAATGTATCATTAAATAAAAGAAGGGATTAGAAATGTACACTATGAACCCCTGTACTAGACTGTTGTTCTGCTTCCTCGATTTGCTGCCGTTTGTCTCTTCATTTACGTTGACACAAAGTGAAAGACCATGGCCACTGGACGTGTCATGATTATGTCCAGGGCTCAGACTGACCCATAAAAATGCCATGTATTCGTCTCTATCGCTTCTCACTTATGACACTTTGAGGTCGGGCAGGTCAAATGACTAAAAACCTTGTCACCAACTTTGGCTCCAGGCTTGGCACATACACTCACTAACACACAGACACACACACACAAACTTCTCCCTTTCCCATTATGGCCGATAGTGGGATGAGTGTATCCAGTGATGCCCTTCTAGTGGATAACCTTCTATGGAGTGACACTGCACCTTCAAGACTAACTGCTACTTCACTAATAATAGGCCCTCCTCCTGTGTGCCTTTCCTACATTGTATTTCAAGTCAATGTTAAACTCCATTCATTGGTCACATTATTAGGTGCATATTAATTTCCCACTCAGCCAATCAGCAACTTGGTATACAAACCTGCTCAAGTTCAAAATGAGCCTTAAAATGAAGACGAAAAGGGGTCTAACCGACTACATTTAAAAAGAATTGGCCCCTGAAAATGAAATATCCAATGAGATCCTATCATGCTAGAGGTCACACTATCCAGTTAAGAAGAATAAAAGAAAGGGCCAACTTTAATAAAATCTTAATACTACTAATACTACTAATCTCCACAAAACCACCTCTGAATGCAAAAAATGTCAAAGCTGAAGATAGCAGAGGACTACACTAGGGCCAGTTTATAGACACTTCATTGAGCTAATAAAGTGGCCACATGAGTGTCCTTATACAGGACCAGCGCAGGAGTAAAATTCCATTGCAACAAAATCACAACCTCCCTAGCCAAAACAGAAGATTTATTTTTGTCTTATGTGCACTGATTTGAACATCTATATTTAGGGCAGAAATACAAATCTTATAAGGACAGTTTCCATTCAGTGCCATTCTTATGCAACATTTGACATCATTACAAACTTTGCAGTCACAAAATCCTTAAAATAGCTGTGTGTGAAGTCGTGAAGTGTCGGCGTGATATTTGCTGTTGAAGTAAAGATCGATTAGGATTCAAACCCAACACCTTCTGGGACCAAGTAACACCCTCTTGAGGCGCGCTGGTCTGGAGCATGACTGATGTGATAAGGAGATGGTGAGGCAGGGAGAGTGTGAGGTTGGGTGGCCGTGCTCTCCGACACGTCTTCTCTATCAAGCCTCACTACAGCCTGGGATTTACAGCCCAGAGCTTACCCAGGACTTCTGCAGCTGAAAAAAGTCCGGAAATGGGTAGCTTTTAGTTGCCTTTCTGATACAGGTATTTTGGTTTTCTGAAAGGCGTAGTCTTTAAGATCTGTACAATTGGTTAAAATTCTGATCGTTCTCTGAGGTCTGCAGTAAAGGCTAGGAAAGGGTAAAGTAAAACTTATTGGTCAGAGTGGTAACCCACAAACTAATTGCTGCTGTAGATGTCAAGGGATGAACTAAAGGTCCATAAGTGTTATAAAAAGTCCACATTTTTTTGTTTTGTTTTACCTGCAGTTCATGTGCAAATATATCTATTTATAAGTCAAGTATTATGTACTGCTAAATTAATGCAAATAGAAATTAGTACAAAGGTCTGAATTTTGAGTCAGACAAATAAAGATGATGATGATGATGATGGTAGTAGGCAACTTTTACTTTAGTTCTTCCACTGCTTCTACAGCAAAATTCAATCAGTTTGGTGGCCTGCTACTATTGGTCAAGGCTCCATCCCATAAACTGTGATTTGATGTTGCTTTAGAGGTCATGTTTTAATATAATTTCTTATGTTAGGAAACCACCAGACTACAGCTTTAATTGCTCATCAATTAATCTGACTCTAAAGGACATGAAACCATAGATGGTAGTATAGTATTTTTTTTTAAAGCTCAGATATTCTTGTCAGTTTCACCTCACTGTAAAGGACAGCAGAAGAGCATGATGGGAGGTGGACTGAAAGTGAGTGTTGCAGGATGGGGGCGGGGCTGCAGAGAGCCAGTGCATACAGAATGCAATGAGGAGCCAAAGGTCGAATGGGTTTGATTGGAATTCAGGGCATGCTTCGATGTGTTCTCATACTCCTAGAGATAGCTACTTCTTCCTAGTCAGCATATATCAAGGCTGGTAATATTAGATTAAAAGCTTAGTATAAAATCTCACCTTAGCGTGGTTTACTCAATGACAGAATGAAATTAATGTTCTGCAGCATACTTATCCAACAATCAGATTTGATATTGTGAGAGAAAAGTAATTAACACTTTTTGAGTTTTTAGCATAGTGTTTTACACTATTCTTTTTAGCACCAAAGCACATTTCTACTGTAGCATATAATGAGCTGCAAATGTACCACAATGTTATTCTCCTGGGGAATGTAGGCTCACGCTTCTTACATGTTTACGTACAAGCTGAGAAAATCTCTTACATCTAAACATACTATTACTTGAAAGGTCACAAATACCATTTTTCTTACAAGATGAAGCAATCATCTCTGTTTTGAAGCAGTTTCTTTGCAGAGAGGGGCATTTACAACACAGATTTATGCAAATATAATTCTGATGATAATGTGTATTAAGGTTCTGTGAAAAATGAACCTGATCTTTGAAATTACAGGGCTGTAATTTATAAGCCAGAGCTCTGCAGCACCACAAGTCTTCATATAATAAAGTAGCCCTGGTAGTTTCTTTAAAACTGGCCATTACAAATTATTCTTGGTGGTGGCCACTCTCTCTAACAAACACATCAATCAGACAAACACCTTTAAACACTGAAGGTGGGTGACGTGTCTTGCCAAAGAACTCAAGAGTTGGAGAAGGAATCAAACCGCCAACACTCCGGAGACAACCTGCGTTACCACTTGAGCCACAACTGCCCTACCACACATGCTTGTTCTTCACTGAAATAGCAATGAAAATTAATGCTGGAAAAGGTGAATTTTATGACTTTTCCATGAATAAATGAATACCAGGTTTTATGTCTGCCCTGGCTAACAAAGGAATCCTCACAGTGCGCGGGATCCTCTTCTATTGAAATAAGTCACATGAAAGCAGCTTTAGCCCCACAGGCTAAGCCAGGAGCAGGAGCCACTGTAAAACTTTCATTTCAAATACAGTGAGCTGCTGCCGACAGATAAGGATACAGGCCATTATGGAGATCCTCATTCTCTGTCACTGAAAAGCCAGTTAACCTGCATATAGGATTTATACAATCGAATCTTTCATTTTCGGAATGTGATCTGTGGTGGATCTAATCGTAGTCCAACACGAGAATATTTTACCTACAGTTGCAGTGGCTTTGTTCATTGTTAGCTGCTCCTGAAGTGATTGTTCACACATTTAGAGCTCCACATAAAACAACAGAGGATATGAGCTGTATTGTCCCCCTGTTCTCTTATTCCGGATGGCTCATGTTAGATGTTTGTGCGAGCACCAGGAGCAGCTTTCATGTTTTGTGTTAGCATAGGTGCGTTGGACAAACAAAGAACAAAAGAGGTCATCTTTAAAACACTGGACTCAGGCAAAAACAGAATCTGATGGTCTGCTGCATGTATGATGCCTTTGTGCACTGCATCAACTTTATGGGTGACAGAATTATACAAGAAATGCACTGCACCCATAGTGTTGCCAAATCATGAATCTAATACATTAACACTGTTGCTGACACTGATAAATACAGTTTACACTGGGGTCGGAATAAGTGCTGCTGCAGATTTACGAGGACATAAACGGAAGGAATTTCCACCGAGGGTTATAAGATTGTGTAGCAAATTGTATGCTTCTTGTCTCTTTTATGCTAATGCCAAGGAAGCGCAATTGTATTCATGTGTATGTATCTACCAGAGAGCAAGGCTTTTGAATTATAAAAAAGGTATTAGAGGAAAGCGAGTGCACCGTACAGTATGATAAGTCATTCAGTAGTGTTGCATAAGTAAGTCAGCCGCATAGGTCTATCAGCTGTTTTACAAATATTGTTTAAGTGCACAAACCTGACATCTACACTCGTTTTCCGGGGCACTAAATACTACTCCTCACTGATAATAATACAATAATACTCTTCACGCTTGGCTTAGTTTTTGACACAAATGTGGCCGCTGCGGTATTACAGATGTAGATCACGCTTGAAAATGGAGCTTTCTTAACATCCCCTGGAGACACTCACGGTCTTGACTAAATAAACAGATCCAATTAATTATTTGCAGTCTCTTCTTCAGAGTGTCTCCTCAGAGGCTGCTGAGCATTACATGTGGCCTTTTCTCTGACTATGGGCCACTTGAAAGGGAGACAGGAAAATGAATAGAAGAGAACAAGTGGACAGGAGAGTGTGTGGACTACATAGAACATAGCTTTGTGATGCCGCAGATAATTAGGTCAAAAGGCCATCTATCAAAAGCCATTACTTCCTGCTATCTGGTATTTACACATTGTTTCCAAGCCAATGACTGTTTAACCTGCTCAGATAAATACATAATACAGAAGAAGAAAGTGTGACTAAAATAGGATTTTAGAATTTTCTCTTCAACTGCTAGAATTTACTTATGCAATTGGGACAGTTTGTTATCTAATGTCAAAGTAAATATAGCTTTCTTTCGAACCGTTAATTGACCCAATAAAGCTATTGCAATTTTCTTTCTCAGCAGCAATGGGCCTCAGGCGAGGGATACACTGGACTGTATTAGTTGCAGGGCTGACACAGAGACATTTTATTCTCACATTCATTCAGTAGGGGCAATGTGGATTCCAAATTCTCCTACCAAGCATGTATTTTACCAGTGAGAGGAAGCCAGATAAGGAGAACATGCAGTCTTCATCTTTCTTTCAGATCTTGTAAAAAAAATATCACTTAATGACTTGACACTTTCCCAACATTCCCAAAAGACGGTATTCTGCGAAGGACATAAGCAATGGGAACACTGACTTCAATTGTGACCGCTAAACTCACTGCATTGCCATCAATGTTTTAAAACAACTCCTCCTAAGATGTGTGTGTCCTGCATTGTGCAATGAACCAGAGCTACGGGCCAACACTGTAGTAGTATAGTAATGTACATAAGACAGTAAACCAAGCAGACCTAATCCTCAACCCAGGAGAGTGTGTTTCAAGGGAATCAATATAAATTATTTTCTCTCATTGCTTTGGTGTATCTTGCAATATTCATGAAAGCACCAGTACAAACCGGCTATTACATACAGTATATCCAAGGCTTTTGTTAGTTGTAGACATTTGAGGAAGGGCAGAAATTGGCTTCTTTGCGGTGCACCTTTTTAATCCTACATCGACACATGCACCTACAGCAATATTTCTCAAGATTTTCACGCCAAAAACCGTAAAAGGCGGTTATTAACAAGTTTATTTAAAAAGACTGAAATTAGCCTTAATCAAGACTAGACTAAAAACTAGACTAAATCAGGACTAGACTAGACTTGGCTAAATTGGGTGTGCATCAAATTTAAAAGTAAAACTAAGCCAGATCTAAAGAAGGACTAAACAAGGTCCAAAGCAAGACTAAACCAAAATCTAAGGGGAAAAACATAAAGGAAAGGGAAAACAAACAAACAAACAAAAAGGACACTGGGACTTAACAAGGACGAGCACTGAGTGAATGACACTAAAGCAAGACTCATACAGTATATGTGAAACACTAGAATAAACTCTCAATGCCGTGCTTGTAAAACTCCTGCATTGCACTGTGAGAACTACAACGCAGCACGCAGCAGTAATGTGTTGACAAGCTCTTCTCCCCTGCTTCCTTCACACAAACCCATCACCAATTTGGTGACAACAAAAACACTACAAGGGCACGAGTAAAGAGCTGCACAGTCATGAATAAGATCTGCAGCAATATAGAATATAGAATGACAGTAGACACTTTTGAAATAGTCACTTTGATTTTTTGGGTTCCTTGCACTATGTAACATTTCACAACTCTCTCTTTTCACTCCAGATTCGGGTGATGAAACACATAGTACAGACAGAGCATTATGCACTATCATCCTTTGGACAAATTGTGAAGGCAGCTTGGAATCACCATGCCCCATCAGCTTACAAAACCTCCTCTTTAAATTTTTGCCATCCCTCTCGTGTCTCATTCTTACCTTCGCTTCACTTGCAGGCTCCCTCCGATGCATCTCTAGGACTACTGCGTACTAACCCTTCCTCTCTCTTCGCGTGGTACAGTCAGTCAACAACAGCCTTCCTGCCTTCTTTCCCTCTTTTGCCACCCAGCTTCTTCTCCTGCTAGTCACCACTCTGCTGATGCACTGCTGTGAGAGTGGGGGTCTGTCAATGCCTGTGTGTATGTGTGTGCCTGAGGAAGAGGAGGAGGAGGAGGAGGAGGAAGAGGAAGAGGAGAGAGAGACCAAGCTGCGCATGGGAAGGATGTAAATTTACATCTGCTCTCCCTAGAACGGTTCTGTTTCATGCATTGGATCTTTTGTGGTTGTGTCTGAATTGTTGAATTTGATAGAATGTATGGGGCAGTAAATATTGTGTATTGTGACTTTTTAATAGAAATATTCAAACTGAAAATAATAAACCTTTCCTTTGTACACATTCCTATTTATTCATGGCAAATGGGATGTTGTTGATGTTATTGAGCAGCTTATACAGTTTACGACCAGCGCAACCACAAGCACAAGCAACTTCTACGAAACGGCTCAGCTGGCACAATAATAGTCTCCTAACATTTAGTAGAAGCGCAATACACAATCATCAGAAAAAAACCTTTTGAAGGCTCCATCTGAACTGTGCAATTCGTGTATGCAATCATGATCAAGTGTGAGTACAAAAAACAAACATTTCCTATTAGTGTCTTGCTCATAGTTATGTAGGACTAAACAACAACACAAGCAAACTAAACCAGTTCTGACTAAACATAAATTGTGATTAAAGAATTAAATAGAAATAACATAAATCAAATTGGAGCTCTGGTTCTTAGGATTTGCCAAGTCTCAAAGTGTATGTACTGTATTTCTGCTATTTGCACAAACCATGAGTGTGT
>JAVQKG010118641.1:0-10083 GCA_036025885.1 Hypseleotris bucephala | reverse complement strand
GAGCGCTAGGAGCGCTAGGAGCGGTGATAGGAGCGGTAGGAGCGGTCATGAGACCACTGGAGGAGCGCTGACACTGTGGTCACTGGACGGACCGCTGTTTTGATCACAACCCCCTCTCCCATTGAGGGTAAGGCCACTGTAATTACCAGTGCTTTTGCCAGTCGTTGGCCACTACCACTAGGGGCGCTTCAGTGTCTGTTATTATGACAAAAATTATTAAAATATGTGCCTAAAGGAAGTTGCAAACTCAGGACTTCCGGCTTCGGATCCCTGAACTTATCAACGTGAGCTATACAATTAGGCTACAGTGAATATGCAATAACATACCCGTGGTTTGACGTTACGAATCGTCATAAAAATATATTTAAAAAAATAAAAATTGGCCTGAATGCATGACCAGCGACTGGACAGTCTCTGGCCATCCACCCCATTACACTGATTAAAATATCTTAAGAAACCTGAAGGTGGTCAGTCTACCGATGAAGTGCTCTAAAATAGTAAACAATAAAATAATCCACAAATACGCTGGTAAACGAGTGAATCTACACTCTGTAAAGTGGCTGACTGACCACTCCAAATGACTGGCAAATGCACTGGCCACTCTAAACGACTGGCAAATTGGAGTGGTAACCACATTAGCCAGTGCATTTGCTACTGGAGCGCCCCTAGTGGTAGTGGCCAACGACTGGCAAATGCACTGGTAACTTGACCATTCCACTCGCCTCTTTGGATCTCAGCGTCTCTCGGCGGGGAGTTTGCTTCTTGTAAGGTAAGTTTATCAAAATGTGGGACTTGTGGTGGAGGACATGTTGCAGGGAGTAGGGAATGTGAACATCATTAGGAGGCAGTGGGGTGAAGGAGGAGAAGAGCGTGTCCTACGCAGAAGCAGTGAAGCAGGTGAAACAGGTCAGTAAACCCACAGCCCAACGACCCAACGAGCAGAAGAGAGGAGAGTGCGACTTTATCCCACAGGTAGCGGTAGCAACAACATCGAATCATGGATCAAGTGCGCCCTCCTGTTGTAGACAGGGGACTTCAATGCGCATAACCCGTTATGGGGCAGTAAAAAGATGGGAATGGGTCAGTCATTGAGTAGCTATAACTTGATTACGTGATTATGAATTATCGAAGATCAACTCGTTTCAGGTAGGCTAAGTAATGGAGAACTTTCATGTTTAGACTAAACATTTTCCTCAGGTGAGTTGGCAAGGTGTGGGCAGTGGGGCAGCAATACCCTGAAGGGACCATTTCCCATTTTTTGTTGGAGCAGATTTGCAGATGGAGAGTAGTAGGGTAAGTAGATTTAGCTATCATAGAGCTGATTGGGACAAGTTTGCAGAGCATTTGTCTGCAGGAGTAGAGGAGGTGGAAAGTCAAGGCAGCATTGATGACTGGAATAGGTGAGTTTGTAATGTTAAAATGCAGCGGAAAAAGCAATCCCAAATAAAAGTCACAGGGTAAGAAAGAAAATAGTGCCATGGTGGAATCAGTCATGTAGTGCAGCAGTGTATGCTCATGATAGTTAGATAGATTAGATAGATTAGATAGATACTTTAAAGCATAAGAAATTGAGAAAAAGTCCTGTTGAGAGTCTAATTATTGAATATAAAAGTTACGAGCTGAGGCAAGAAAGATCATTAAAAAGGCCAAGAAAAGCTGGCAAATATACTGTGGGACTCTGGAGACTCCACTGAAGCAGGTGTGGGGGATGATTCACAGCATGTCTGGAGTCAATAGAGGTTTTTGTATTCCAGTTCTGAACTTCTGGTTGAGGGAGGAAGAGAGGCTGTTGCTGAATGTGAGAAGGCTGAACCTTTAGTCAAGACCTTTCAGCAGGTTCACAGTGATGTTGGTACAGAAGGTCAACTTAGGAGAAGGGTGATTGATGAAGAAGGATACAAGCTTAACATGAATAATGACAATAGTGACATGACATTTTTCTCTCAATGAAAGAGCTAAAACAAGGTATAGGCTACAGCAAGGACATCACCCTTCTCCAGGAAGAGATGGTTTGGGCTATTGAGATCTTTCAGCATCTGGATGAATGGACGCTGGTGAGTTATTTTCACACACATATAGCAGAGTTTGACCAAGGGGTGATTGGGAGAGTCCGGCCTTGTGGCAAAGGAACAAGAACCAAAAGAGCAACTGGACACGCATAAAGACACACCTACACACCTTACACCACACACACTCTTTACTGAGTTTGAAAATTGGTTGAAAATTGAGCAAATTATGGTCAATAATAAGTGCACTTTCATGTTAAGTGGACGATCGCCCTGGGGCAAGATGGCCGCCCTGTGACAACGTTCCACTCATGGTTCCACTCCATAGGCCAGCAGCGCAGAAAAGAACTAAAAAATCAATAATAATAAAAAACATTTACCATCTCTTTGTAAACATGTTCATTGCAATGGAGAGGCCAAAAAGGAGCAGAAGAAGAAAAATATTAAACTGTACACATCCATATTTTAGTTTGGCATTCTAAAAAAAACATTTTGAAACGCGTTGAGCTAGCAGTCATTAAAGTAATTATTCTTCCCCAGTCTCATACTAAACTTTAAAACAACTACTAACTACAACTAACAAAAGCCTACAAGAATGCACGTAATGCTTGTTTGATATGCACAAAATTATTACACAAATATAGCCTATTTGATATAATGCATTGTACTAACCAACAAACAAATATAACCGTTACTCTGCAAATTAATAAATAATTGAAAACGTTTAATGTGCAAGTCTTTCCTTTGCTGTTGACACCCTTAAAAAGTTGCATAATAAAATTCTGACCTCTGGTAAAACAACATAATGGTTACAAATTACAGTATGCTTGTAGAGTACAGAAGCTAAACATTCTTTGGAACAGTCCATTTCTGAGTCAAGATTTGATAATCAATTACAAGCAGCTAGCAGCAGAAAATAGAATTAAGCTCATTTACCATAGTTAACTGTTTACAGCACAGTGATAAGGCACATTGGCCGAATTAAAAAAAAATCAATGATCCAAACAGTGAATCAGTCTGTACAAAAATATACAATAGTGCAGTACACTCACACAGAAATACAAGATTGCACAATAAAAATACCCCAAAACAACATCCACATTTCTCACAATGAAGGCCATTTAGAGATAAACACTATTTTTTGGACATTGTTTTAAAATAAAATAATAACTTCACAGTCCTGCTACAAGACAATCCAACAACTCTTTGTTGGCTTTAAAACTTGTGGACGGTTTTGTAAAAAAACATGTTGAGTTTAAGGCACTTAGTATAAGGTAGAGCTGCTTTGTCCAGTGCATTCCAGGCACTGCAGGCCTGGTCCTCATCAGCAAAGCAACATTCCCTTTTGGGTCCACATTTAAGGCAATGTCTGCATCTCATCTGGGTTCTCAAAGTTTGGTCCCATTCAAACTGGCCCATTCTCCAGTGTAGTCTGATGTTCGAGTGACTGATTGGACTGTACTTTCTCTATCACAATAGAAGAGGTTTCCATTTGACAGTTTAGATCCACTTGCTGCATTGTTTCAACTGTAGAGATTTCAGAAACCTGCTGTGGTGATTGTAAAGGTTCCTGTGACGGTGTAGTTGTATTTAATGGTGGCTGTTGCTGACATTGGTCATTCTGTCTTTGTAAGCCATTGTGTGCATTTGGAACTTCAGTCTGTGCAAGCTGCATTGCTGGAGAGTAGTAAGGCAGGAAAGGCCTCTCCATTGCACAGGTCCGCATGGCTAAGTAGGTGTGCATCAGTAAATGAGGAAAGCGCGATGTGAAGTATGACACAAAATCATCAGGGACAGAACCAAGAGTCTCCTGGACCTCAGCGGGCAATTCTCTGTAATGGTGTTTCTGTTGAGATAAAAAGGACTTGTTAGACTTACAAAAAAATAAGCAAATAAGGTAATCAAAACCATTCATACCTTGTTTCTCATTGCACGCATTAGGTCTCTGACAGACCCGCCTTTATAGGAGCGAAACTTCCTCAAATCTGAAGGTGAAAAAAACATTACATTAACAAAAGCAAACTTAGTCCAAATAGGTGTCATAAGTTTGTTTTCTAGTCTTACCTGTTTGCAGTGGTACCGTGATATGTTCTCTCCAGTCGCCCTTAACAACAGCCCTCCCTCCTCTTTCCAGCTGTCTGACAATAGGTCCGTCCAGCGGCTCCTTTTCAATTCTGTCACTGACATCCTAAGAAATACATAAATGTTTTGAACAAGATCTACATATAGTGGCAAATATTGATACTTTGCATTACGCATCCTACACACTTACCTGAAAGAACTGCAGTTCCTTTTCCAAGCTCCAAAAGAAAGGGTGCTTGAGGATACACTCAGCAGAAGGCCTCTTAGTAGGGTCCATACTCAACATTTGCTCAATCAGATCTCTGGCTACAATATCCTCTGGAAAATACATGGGTAAGAATTAAGAAATCATTCAGACTCGAAAACACTGTTGTTTAACATTTTATAGAAAACTTTTGGAAAAATATATAGTAGTTCTCACCGTGTTTGTCAGTTTGGAGGTGCTCCAAGCTGTATTTACCGAGTAAGATGTTAGCCTGTCTCTGAAGAGATTTGCCAAAAGGATGGCTGCCTTGGGACACCACATAGTAAAACACGCAGCCAGCAGAGAAAATATCTACGGCACATGTCTACAAAAAAAGTCAGGAATACAATCAAAAGGTTGTCTCCTAGTGTTTACAGTTTATAATCACCTTGAATTTCCCTTTCTCAAATCACTTACTACTGTGTTTCTGCTTACCGGATTATCTTTGCAGTCCTCACTCAGAACCTCGGGTGCGATCCATCCCTCAGTGCCTGGGACTCCAGACCTTCTGCTGAAGCTGTGTCGACCCACTGCCAGCTTTTTACAAAGACCAAAGTCTGAAATCATGGCCTTGGCCCGACCATGGGCATTTGGCATTGAAACCAAAATGTTGTGAGGTTTCAGATCTCTGTGGACTACATAAGAAATAAGTGAATTACTGAATTGTGTATGCAGTATATTATTAGGGACATTATAGCATTTTTTTGCAAGTTTAGATACCTATGTTGAGTGAATGAAGATGAGCAAGTCCTGACATGGTTTGCTGAAGAAGAATGACTGGCTCAAGACCATGACGATTAAAGTCTTTCCTCTCCACATACTAGACAGATGCAAATTCAACAAAGTTAGAACAGGAAATGATGCACAGTACCAGTGAGCCTATAATGACAATAGAATTGTCAAAACCCATCTAGAAAATAAAATAGTAAAATAAAATAGAACAAATTTAATTTTTTGCTTGTTTTATTTTCATAGACATTAATATGTAACTATACCGTGATACGTTAAAGATTAAATAGAATATTTTATTATTACTGCATTTAATAAAACAAACAAAATTTACAGTGCCATCATTGTCTCAAAAGAGGTCTTTAGTAAACATTGAATAGTACTATTAGCCTTTATTTATTGACCTTTATTTAACCAGGAAAGTCCCACTGAGGGAGTCCTGGCCCCAATGAGGAGCCTATTGAACATGTTTTTAGTGGTAGGGGAAACCGGAGTGCCCAGAGGAAACCTACGGAGGCATGGGAGAACATGCAAACTCCGCGCAGAAGGGCCCTGACTGCCCAATCCAGGAAATATTATACACTATTCAACTATTGTTTTTATGTGTATTTTGAAAGCTTTTTACCTCCTGGAGAGAAGCAGCACATAGCTCTATGGCGATGTACTGGAACTGGCGATCCCTCTCAGTGCAGAAGTAGCGGATCACATTTGGATGCTCGTCTGACTCTCTGAGGAGCTGGACCTCTCTGTCAGCAAAACTAAAGCACTCGGGGAGGATTCTCTTCACGGCTACAGGCCTGTTGTCAAACTGACCCCTGTGTGGAGAAACAACACATTAGGTGAGTTATGTTTAACCAATATTATTATTATAAGAAAGTGGAAATAAAGCTATATCTACAAACCTGTACACAATTGTTCCTTCCGCACCATGACCCAAGACTTCTTTAGGATAAAACGTTATGTTGCCCACTCTTACTACACTGGTTTCATCTTGAGACAAAACAAGAATATGCTATTTTAGTGATGTTTAAAAAAAACATTTAAATGTATTGTAGGGGTGTACTATATGATGATAAAAGATCTAATTGTGATGTGTGTAGTTAAAAATACTTTATGAAGACATATGATAGTAATATGGTTAGGGTTAGCAATAGTCTTCTGTGTAAGACAAAAATACAAAGTAACCCAGAATTGTGATTAAAAAAAATCTAAAGCATTATATTTTTTTACCATTTTGCCCACCCTTAATGTCATGTTCTAAGCAGTAGTTTGCCTTTACCTCCATCCTCATGCTCATTGGCGGAGCTCCCCATCTCCGACACAGACATATTTGAGTGATTGGAGGCGCGGGGGGTGACATTTGGGCTGCTGTGGTCGGAGCCTTCAGAGCGCATGTGGGCCACATCTAAATAGTCATTGTCTGAAGCCAACACCAAACCAGCTTCTGATGTGGGAAACGGCTGCTGTCTTTGAAGCAGCTCTAGTCTCTCCTCCATCTGTCTCTGAAACTCCTGGTGCTGGAGCTGCTGCTGCTTATGCACACTCTATATAAATATAAAGAGAGAGAGAATTTACATTTATTCAATACATATTTTTACATTTAACTAAGGTATGCATCAGATCACTGTAATGAAAATATGAAACTTCTTTTTTTGTTAAAGTAGCTCTCAGAAGCAAATGTTATTTTTGTTTTTTTAACTAATTGGTGAACCACATTTGGGTTTCAGACCAATATTTGAGAACCAGTGCATTTGATCCACTTAGTTGGTATTCTTGCACTTACTTTGGGGTAGGTAATGACAAAAGCTACCCATCCAGCCAGGAGAAAAGTGGAGAAGATAATAGTCGCCATGTCTTTGAGCATTGAGTCCACAGGGGCCTCTGGCTTCACAGTACGACCACTTGCTCCAGGTTCTTGAATAGAAGTTTCAGGGGGTGGAGGTGGAGGGGTACCATCATTCATTCCACTATCATTCACCTTCTGCAGTTGAGATACATTAAGAAATTAAACAAAAAAAGCAAAAATATGACAAAAGATTACTTATTCTGAGGTTTGTGGGTATACCTCATCTAATTTCTTGTCAGTTGTAGGTGGTATGACATTGCCTTGATTACGAGGGAAAGTATCCGGAAATTTCTCCAGAATTTTGTGGTGTGCTTCGGGAGGTGTTTCATGATGGCCTAAATAAGGAGCAGTACATTTTTTAGAAACAAAAGCAGGGATCTGTATTATAGCTATTTAATGGAGCTAGTAAAAAATTAAAGTTGCAGTTGCACTCATAGCACCAACAGAGGGCAGTGTCACAAGAATTTTAGTAAGACAAAGGGTAGCAGAGTCTGTTTACAGTCACTTTTCAACATCACACCTATCAGAAGCAGGTAGTTCCTCATAAAGTTGATACGATTTCTTTCTCGTAGTGCAGCATTGAACTTGACACTGGTGCTTGGTGTAATGACACATTCCTTGTCCTCCTCAGTTTCCTGGCTGTCTGGCCCCTCCAGCATGGGGAAGGTACTCCCACGAGGCTGCACACATGATAAAAAAGAAATTCAATCAAGCAATCAACTACATGTGTCCACTGGGTTTAATAATAAATGTTAAAAATCAATGACTTGTCCCTTACCACCACTGTGACACCATCATGCACCAAAGAAGGAGATGCATAGAGACTGGTGGAATATTTACCCACATACAAAGTGGCCCTGAAAAAGAATAAACGGATATAACTTGATAGCAAAAACTCAAAACATTACACACCCACCGGTCACCTGCTTGTCAGCTATTATAACTTATTTAGCCATTCTCAAAACAAGTAGTCAGGGCAGATTGTTTAAACGGTAATTTGTGGCATATAATGATTTGGTGTCAGACCATTATATTTCAGAATGTTCACACAGTTTTACAGATGACCATATTTAGAGCTTAGGGAATGGTTGAGAAAATATACAGCAAGTTGCAGATTTATAATTAAAAGAAAAATAAAAAAAGTGTACAATCTATCCCATAACCATGGATTAAAAAAATGTCCGTTTAATTCAAACTTTGTATATAACAGTAAATTACTAGTTTAAGGATGTGTCAGAGCAAAATGTCAAAAAAGTGGACGTGAAACAAGATCATCATACAAACAGATGTCAGGTACTGCTTGGTTGTCCATTCAATTAAGTAACAAAAAATATAAAAGCTTTTGCATAAAAGTTTTTAGAATGTCTTACATGAATTTATTCTTGGGTTTCTGTTCTTTGGGAAATGGGTACTTCCACTGGGTGATGCGGCCCACATCTCCGGACATAAATGTGAGATAGCGCAGGGTTTCGACGGCCACATTTGTATGGGACACTTTCCGAAGGCCCTCGCGCTGCCAGATGTACATGGCCACCACTGGGGAGTTGTAGTTCTGGACCCACTGCACATCTCCAGTGTCACTATCCACAGTTACCACAAGGCCGTCACCATTCGATACAAAATGGGCCATTTCTGTTGAACCAAAACCAAATTCAGTAGCAGTCTATTTTTAAATGCAAATTAGCTAGTAGGGCTGGGCAATCAATTCAACTTTTCTCCCTTCCCAATATAAATGTTTTATATTGCATGATACCAAGTTATAAAAGAAAAATCACTTTCCCCAGAATTATTTTTTTGTTTGCTTTACTTACTATTTATATCATACTAATATATTTTATCTGCCAATTTATTATTTATGTATTAGTCATATTCTGTGCACAAAGTTCAAAGGTTGCCCATCCAACTGGCAGTCTCATTTCTGCCTTTTATTTATTTATTTTTTAACAAATGTGGTAACTAAGTTTCACAAGCCCTTTCATCATTTTTTTCTGATATTGGGGGTTAAATATTTAATAGTATATTTAATATATACTATTAAATATTTTTTATTTAATAGTATATATTTCTGGTCATATTGTCAACCCCTATTATATACCAAATATATCCACTTACTGTATTTTGTGTCATCATCAGGAAGAGTTGAGGCGTAGTCAGAATAAGTGGCATTCCAACGCAGCTCTCTGCTCTTGGTGTCGTACATGGTAATGGTATACTCTACAAAAGAGAGAAAAATCTTGTATTTCTGCTAACCAGGTTTGATGCAAAGGCAAAGTGGTGTAAAAATACATTTAACTTAGACAACAATGAAATCTAGTGCAAATGCTTTTGGGCAACAAAGTGAGCTAATATTTGACACCAAGGACCCTGGGGCTTTTAAGCGTTAGGGCAATGTGGTTACTTTCCCACACGTAAAACAGTGGGTGAGGGTAGTAAGATACATAAGTAAACTTAACTTGATAAACATTTAAATCAGACAGTTAAACAGATGATTATCACAATAGACAGCAATTCAGAATGTATTGGCTGAATGGGGGTTGCTTATTGTTTATTACACACCTGTGCGTCCCAAGTACAGCAGTGACGAAGAAGGGCAAAGCATCTCTGCAAAGGATGAAGTCAGGGTTTGCTGCTTTTCCCCAGTCAACAGGTCCACCACATACCATAAATCTTGCTTCTTGCCTGTAAAAATAACAATAAATAATGGTTAGAGAAAGTACTTACATTAATGCAAAATAAAAATTCTATTTTATTATAAAAATATGTATCTAAATTTTCTACTACCACTACACCCACATGCCATTGAAGTGGGTGTGGGCTGAATATTCTCTTGAACCTAGCTACAAAATACAAATGGATTTATTCAAACAGGTCAACATCTAAACCTTGAAGCCTTTCCAGACCTTTGAACAAACAGTATCTTCAAATGCTTTGTTCCTGTAGCAGCTAGAGAATACAAAGCAATCGAGATATGGGCAATGCTACTGGCTTCTTTTCCCCTTCCTACCTAGGCCTATTTTGAAGTCTATTCCTCGAAAATGCATACCACACACATAAATTGGTATATTTCAGCAACCACAAGGTGTATTTGGATTATTTTGGTGTCTTTGTAAAGGGAATATTAAGGGGATTTGTAAAAATGTGTCATTATAGGCATATATGTTACTGAAGAAGTGTAA
>JAVQKG010118542.1:0-10898 GCA_036025885.1 Hypseleotris bucephala | reverse complement strand
GAAATTTAAAATCAGATACAAAAATTTAACATCATCTGAGCTTATATTGATATATTGATTGTTTCTGTGCAAAACAAATAAATGTCTCTTATTGTCTGTTTAATAGCTGTAAGGAGTCTTTGGACTGGCTTTGACTTGCACAGCACAAAAAGAAAACCATGCAATAAAAGGAGAAGCAAACATGGGTAAATATTGTCAGCAGGCATTCACAAGATGTTTGATGAGGAAAGGATAATTGCTAGCTAGCTTCTGGTTAAATGGAAATGTTCAATGTGATGTCAAATTAGCAGTTTGTAGTTTGACATTTTTGTTCAAATAAAAGCAGTAAGGGCAGCTTGTTGCAGAGGGTATGTGATTTTGGTGGAAAATAAAAACAGAAAGAGAAGATTTAAGACTATCACTGGTCATGATGGTTTATAAAATGAAGATGCGCAGAGAATCTGTCCTGTGGCATTTGCATGACCTTACATCATCTACAACAGCTGCATAGTAACCAGTGCCCTGATGTTACATGTAAAACAAAGAGGTTTCATAAGACTGTGGCTTATGTGGTCAGTCAATACAAAATAAATGAATGGTGGCGATGATACTGTTCAGAAATAACTGAATAAAGTAAATGAGCTGCCACTGACGATAAAAGCTGTCTACTTTCGGCTGACGGATGAGGTCAGGAAATGAAGTCTTCCAGAGGACCAAATGACACTATACAGACTGACTGAATACATTAGGCAGTGCTAATAATCAATTGCAAAAACAGTTTTAGCTAAATAACAAATGTTAAGGACCAGTTAACCTTAAACCTCACTGAATACATATGTCAGGTGAATAAAAGTGAAAAGGGAAAAGAAAATTATTTGTTCAAACATCACACCTGAAGCTGTCCCCTGGAGGAGAGCTGCTTTTTGACAGCTCTAATAATATACTGCACTTTGCTGGAAGAAAATTGCTCTGCTATTTTACCAGCGCTTCCACTATGTTCACGTGCACTAAAGTGCACCCATATATTTGCACCGTGTTCCAGTAAGTGTGTGTGTCTTGTCCCATTTTAGGCGCTGGTTGGCTGGGAGTAACATTGTCATTATCGACATCGCTCCCCTGGATCCTGTAGCCATTAGCAACAGACTACGGGAGTTGGCCTCTCTCGCTCTGCAGCCAATTGCTTTCACATCACTGGGAGGACTGTGTGCATGCATGCGAATGAGCAGGTGTTCATGTCGGTGTGTGTGTGTGTGCTCTTATTTCTGGGAAAGGCTTGGGATGTCTCAATGATTAGATGTGTCGGCAGTGTTGATTTTTTGATAAAATGCACACACGCATGTTAGCGATTTAGGCCTAATTTTTTTCTTGATAGCTTTAATAGTCTGCACAACACAATAGTAAGAAGAACATAATTCATATAGGGGGCACTGTAGAAACACATCTGAGGAAGCAGTCAGCAGAACAGAATCAATAGGTGTTGATTAGGCCAGCTCAGTGTCTTTGTATTGCATGGCAAGCAGCTGGTCTTCACTGTGTTTAGGCTGATCAATACTCCTGATCTCTGATTAGGCTGGGCTTGCACATCTTACTGAGCGTTTGAAAAGAGCAGTACACACACCAACTGACTGTGAAATTAGACCAGAAATGTCACGCCAAGATCGACGACAAACTGAAACAACTCTGCATTTCATTTTTCACCAACCCCTGAAGCATCAGTGACTGCATCTACAACATATGAGCAGCACATGAGGATGATGTCTGAATATATCCAGTAAGAAATACATCAAATACAAAAGAAAACAACAACAAAAAGAAACCATTGTTTAACACAAATCCTTTGCCTATAATTAAAATATAAATATATATATATATAAATATTTTTGACATAATACCACCTGTATTATCTTCTCTATGGCAACACATCAGGTCATCAGAGGCAAAGTAGCATGAAAACATATCTTGGGCCAAGTGCCAAGTTTTTCAAAGCATTAACTATACACCACAAATGCAGAGCAGTCATCAAATATGTTAAAGAGGCTTTGTTCTATATGAGTATGTCACATGACCCACACAGGGGCGTGTCCATGGCTCTAATAATACCTGCAGGAAGTGTTTTGTGCAGCCCACACAGTGATGTACGATATGATAGGCTGGTGTGGGAGTCTAATGAGTCCAGTGATAGAAGCAGGGCGGGCTGATGGAGGAGGGCCCTATGGGACCAGCTCTTTGTATCACAAACCTCTGTGGAGCAGGACATCATCTTCACCATCACAACAGCAATACCAATCCTCTTTTTGGGGTTTTGTGGCCGTAGCTGTGCTCCTCACAGCTACGGCCCTGTTGATGAGGCACACACCTGTCCCCCTCTCCTGATGAGGGGCCCCAGTCTGATGATGGATGTGACAGGAATGGCCGCATGGCTGCTCTGAGCCTCTGTCCTGCTGATGGGTTATTCATTGGAGCGGCCCTTAAATGTCCTTTAAGGACCCTAAAATGCCACTGAGCTGTGCTCCACACAAACACCTTTAATGACTGATTTGACAGCTCCTCTGCAGCAGGATCTACAGGTATCTCTATGATGCTGAGTCTGCAGGAGGACTATACAGAGTAAAAAAGACATTTGCACTGTTGTTTTTACTCTCTGCCTTTCTCATGGTTTTCAGGTCTTTAGGTCTCTTTGACTCCCTTCCTCTGTATGCTACAGTGTAGTGCCAGTGTATGTCTGTTTTCTATATCCAGTCATCCCTTTGGAAGAAATCTTTATATTTATGTAAGTCACAAACCAGTATAAAAGCAACCTCTATAAAAGTACCTTTGTTCCACTGCTGAGAAACCTTGTCTTAGACATGTAACCCAAATGCATTTGTTTTAAAAAAAAGAGCCTGGACCTTTTATTAGTGTTACAAAGAAATTCCATGACAGACAACACTGTTGTACTCATATTAAGTTTGATGAACAGAGTAAACCCAGTATAAAAGTCTATATATAACAAATGTGTGGAACTCCTGTTTAAATTGAAAGTATAGTGTTTGTCTAACTGCAGATTGTGTAGGGAATTAAAGATGTGTCCTGGGTCTATGTTCCTCGCCCTCGCCCTCAGGTTCATGTTAATGTTTTACTGAGTGGACTGGACTGCTGATCTCTAGGAGAATGTTGTTGCTTAATGCTACAAACTAGAACAGTTTACTGTCTTCAGCAAACGACCAAAATCCCAGATTATTTTAAAAGCCAGCTCAATCTTGATCAGTCTTTTTTTCATATATATAACTGTCTGTCTGTGAACCAGGCACAGCAGCAGTAGTGAGAGTGCAAAGGTCTTGTGAGGTCTATGATTAAAGAGGCATTATTTCAGCTCACTGGACTGTGGTTATAAGGCCAACAGGAGGAAGAGGCCCAGAGACCCACAAGGCACTGTCTGCACTTTAGTAAAGTTCAGCTGAAACATTGCTAAGGAGTCTCTTTTATAAATATATTATTATGTATACGCTGCAGATTTAAGATTACTTTTCTGTACATTTAAACCCAGCAATTGAATATAGCTTTATTGTATTAGCATTGATAACACTGCAGCATACGCATAAGCAGAAATGTCATGATAACATCCGACTTCTATGATGATAGTCTCTTTTTCTGTACAAAGTGGAATGTCACCAATGCTAAAGTGGTGTCCCTACCTCTATGTTCAAACTGCTATAACCATGAGAGGCCAGCCTTGACAAAATACACAGGGCAAAGGTCCAACAGCTGCTGATGAGGCATTTACATTTTGAAGGTTGCTGGTGGCATTAAAACACACTATTGCACACACACTCTCCACTCCTTATTGGACAGAAGCAGATGAAAGCCTCTGCTCTGGTGGAGGATGGGAGAGGAGGACTGAAGATGAGAGGGGTGTGTCCTGAGGGCCACTGACAGACAGACAACAAAGGACCACAACTGCCCTGAAGTTCAAAAGCCCTCTTTCAACCCAGCCTCTACCAGCGCGTACACAAACACTATGATTTGCTGGCTTATGGTGTTCAAAAGTCCACTTGTATACATTTTTGAAGGACTGGTAGTTTCTTCCCATAGTGGCTGTAGGCTGCTTAAATGTTTGTGTCTTCTTGCCAGTCCCAGAAATAAATACATTTTATGAAGATCTGAGAGTAGAAAATTGTGAAATATGGCTTCATATTGGTAATGTATGGTAAATATTTGTTATTGTGCATAGTCAATCGTTTTTGAAAGCATTTCTACTTTCTGCATTTCTTAACACTGTCCCTAAATTCTGTACTTCCACCATCCTTTTCAAGCAACAGGGTGTAAGGACTGCTGTTTAGTTTACATCATAAATAAATAATAAATGATTTTGAGTGACTATCACCTTGTTGACAAGCCTTGATCCAGGCATTAAGCTTGTTATAATAGCTGCAGTGGAGCTTGTGGCAAACAGCTCTCCTCTGTTGCTTCCTCTGGGACAAGGTTGCTTTGGGACAGTTGTTACTCAGAAAAACACTGAGGGTTCTCAAAATGCACACCAGCACAGGCGGAACTAAAGCAGGGCAAACAGGATTGAATTAAACTGTTTAATTTGGTGGTAAACAGGGGCAGTTGTATTTACACATATTAACAACCATGTAACTTTTACATTTTTAAAGAGCGGAGGACACACAAAGGTCATAAAGTTCTACATAAGAAATTAATTAACTGGTCATTTAATTAGGCACCTCAGCTCAGCCACAAAAAGACCAAAACAAAAAAACAATCACATTGCATTGCAGACACTGGTGACAGTAGTCTTAATAATAGTTAACTAAAATTGGGATCAAATCAAAATTGGCTTAAAATTTGTCATTTTATATATGTATATGTATATTTACTATTTCACCAACCCCTAATTCTGTGACATGCACAAGACAAACCTACTAGAGCCAAACCGATGTCCTGGGACATTTACTTATTGATTGTGGAGTGGACTGACTTTTAGAAAATGGTCAAAAAGAGAGAAAATTCAGTGAGCAGCAGTCATATGGAGGAAACAAGCTTTGTTGATGCTAGAGGAGAGTGGATCTGAATATGTCCCTGGGGGCTGCACTATTGTCACCCACTGCTCCTGAAAGGTCACCACAGCATTATTGAAGGACAGGGTCAAATGCAAAGGTAACATTTCCCAATGGGACAATCAGACAATCTCTGAAAAAATGGAATCAGATCACTCAAGCAGCAGAAGGCCACACTACTTGTAAAAGGTATGCCTAATAAAGTGGCCACTTATGCCAAATCAAACAAAGACAAAGGAGTTCAGTGAGTTCAAACCCAGTGACACAGTGATTCAAATAGTCCTTTTAGTTTTAGTCATTTTTTCTGCTTTACCAGCATTCAATCTGCAAAACACTTTGAGCAGAATTTACATAATTGTAGCACTTATCGCACCATCGCAGAAAAAGTGATTTGTACACGCCCAGTGAGAGAATAGTCGTCAAGGCAACAGAGGCAAGGGTTCAACGGGAACGTGTCACCGGCCTTGAGAGACAGGCTTGAGGAAAAGGGAGGGGCGAGCTTTTCAAACCCAGACAATTGACAACAAGTGATTTATATGTAAGTGTATAGAGCAGTTCAGGTGAGTCAGGTAAGGTGTTTTGCTTTCTGATAGAGATGCATAGGCCATGAAAGTGGTGCTTCAAGCGATTTTGAGGACAAGAGTAAGTAACAGCAGGCCATAATGCAGGTTAACTAATGGTCCTTTTAACTACAGTCTGCTGCAGCACAACCATCTGCAGCTTTATGGTCTTCAGGCCTCTCTCAACACTCAGCACATTAAGTTTGAGAAGTTAATCTACTTTGTTTTCACAGATAAATGACTCCAAACCGCTCCCTTCTGTTTATGTGCTGTTGATATGACCGATGTCTTTGCTCACTCACTCTCACAATTCTTGATTTCCCCTTTTAATCAAAACAACACATAGCTGCAAGTTCAAAGGCAATGTTAAGGGCTTAAAAACTAACCATGTGTATACAAGTATGCAAAATTACAGAAAATATAAGACATTTTATGTAACATGCAGGACCCAGAGGCCTATGGACCCTAGTCTGACCAGAATCAAATTAGCCGGTGGTCTGCTGGACAAAGAATGCAAGTGGCTTGCTTTGCAGCATTTGTGCATTGTACATGCTTATTCACAAAATAACATTTAAAAAAATATATAAGCTAAATATAAAGATTGTATGAGACCAGACACCAAAATATATGTCCCAAAAGCAGCGTCACAAAAACTTAAGAGGCATGATGCAATTTAAGAAAGGTGAAATTCAATAACATTCAATAATATTTCAAAAGTGTAATATAAATGGTATAACTGATGATTACATAATTCAGTGTCACATCATTAAGCCATATAAAGGTTTTCCAGAATGAGCAGACTGACAGATTTCCGCACAGGGAAGTCATCCGTCACTTTGTCAAGGCCACTAACACATGAGGGATAGCTGTCTCCAGGCAACCTGATGGAAGGTATCAGCTACTTGAATGTAACCACAATAAACCAATCACAAGCGCTGGCGCCTTAGCCAATCGGGACCCTTGTCGAGCAGCTGCAGTTCAGCTCAGTGTGTTAGGCCACCAGCAAACGGAATTGTCTATTTCTGAAGTTTTTTAAAAATTGTTGTCGTCTATTTCCTAAAATAAAAAATTGTAAAAAAAAAAAAAACTCTCTCTTTCTCTTTACTGTATATTTATGACCCTGTTCTGTTAAGAAGGTGAAGAAGATTTTCAGTCAAAGCTGTTTGTTGAAAAAGTGCATGACCACATTCAATATTACAAACATAAAAAAGATATATTATTATGCATATATGTTGAGCCACACCAGCAAAAGCCATTTAAATTCTACACACACTTTTATCAGAGCGTATTATTGGACCATATGCGTGCCTTGCTGAGAGAGAGGTTGTTACAGATGTAATGGTTTCTCTTGCACCAATTTCTTTCTTCTCCTCTTTTGTTTCTCACAGACACTGCAGCCTCCCCACTTTGACAGACATAAGTTTAGGCAAAGGCAATCTGTTAGCCTAACAGTGGGTGACGCCTCCTGTGATGTGTGCCTCGCTCCATGTTTTTGATGGTGAGGTTCAGAGGAAGTCTAGTCTTTGGGGATATCTCATCTGCTGATTCTGATTGTCTACATCTCTGATCTACTAAAAAATAATACAGATCCAGCCACCACAACAGCTTGGAATCTCTGCTGTAACAAAGTACACTACTTTTAAAGTGCTGTTGGATTTTGATCATTGGCTACGAAGAATCACTGTTCAAGAAGTTAGTTGGTATAAAAAGGTGTGGAAGATGTGATTAGATGAGGTAGATTATTATGTGGTGACCTCTGAACATTGGAAAGTCAAATAAAAAAGTAAACATTTATTTGTCTTATAAATAGTTTACAACAAAACTACCACAAGTGGAACCTACAAAGACATGGGGAGAACATGCAAACTCCACACAGAAAGGACCCCATTTGGTATTTTTTTAATTCAAAATAAAAGTCAGATTTGAGCAAAAGTATGTGGCCTAGGCACAACATACAATAATTTATTGTTTGAAAGTAAAATTAAAGTTATTTGTCATTAAACATACAAGGTTTATAACAAAACTAGACCAAATGGAGGCAAGAAAAGCTACATTGACACAAAGAGAACATGCAAACTCACATCTGGTATTTTTTATCAACATATTTCAAAATATTAATTGGATAGTAAGGCAAGGAACACTTTTGTATTATTTATTGTCTAGATCCACAGTGGAACTAATGCCTATGTATATGCTCTCCAAGTACTTACATCCATGCACTATGGTAAGACTTACTTTCATTTTTAAGGCATCAAATATCAAACCATGGTGCATTTAAGGTGGTGTGGTCAGTCTGTAAAGGCAGTTAGCTTCACACTTTATCTTAAGCACTTAGAACTGTGCCATTAGGATTGTGTTGGAAAGTCCAATTGAGTTACAGAGTAAATGGTCCATGGACGTGTAACTGGTCAGGAGGTAGGTGACGGGGCACACGTGGGGGTTTATAGAAAGCACTCATAAAAACAAGATAAGTGTTGTGTCAATAGTCCAACCCTGAGTCATTAATCAAGACAGAATATGAGCCTGTGCTACTCACCGCTGAAGTGACACTGTACTGTAAATCGTCAAGGTAAAGTCAGTACAAGCCTCACATAGGAGGCCATTTTAGAATACACTAGCCATTTTTAGGTAGAACTTTACACTAGCCACCTTTTTAGGTAGAACTTGTAGCAAATAAAGAGGCAGTAATTAAATTATTTATTATTATTATTATTATTATTTAAAACCAGCCTCTGACCTCTGACACTAACAAGCCATCATTGCTCACAGAACTGCCACTCACTGGATAGTGTATCTTTATCAAACTCTGTTAACCCTATACATGGTTGTATGTGAAAACCCCTAGTATGTCAACATTTCCTGAATAGCCTTCTAACAGCAATCCCACTTCTTCTCTATTTTGAGGCTTAGTTTGAACTTTGCACGTTTTCCTTGCATATGTGCATCAATAAATGCATTAGATTGATTGAAAGTTTAGCAGATATATAGGTCCATCTATTAAAGTGGCCAGTGACTGATTATAATTATCTCTCTTAAGCTGTCTCAAAGGTAGGTAATGTAAAATGCATTTGATTGATTGCCAATATGTATGATTTAATTCAGAATAAAACCATCCATTAGTCTTTCATTAAAATGTCTAAATCTTAATTAAGCTGTTTTACAAATTAGCTGCTTCTTTCTCTAGAGTACCAAAACAACATGAGTGAATTCACATGTGTTCAGAGATGTGTGGCCTAGTCAGTGTGGTACATGTAAGGTGTGTTTCTATGTGTGAGAATGTACAGGCTGACGACTCACAACAGCAGCTGCAGCCTCTCGATAAGACTCGGAAATGGCTTCACTTTGAGGAAAGAAATGAACTGAAAAAAAAAAAGCCTAAATACACTGACACACAAACCACAGAAGCACGCACACACCATCACTCACTTAGAAGGAAACAGATTAGCGGACATAAAACAAGGCGTTTAATAGGCAGACAACTCATTTTTCATTGTGCAGGCTGGCAGCCACAGCTCTGCGACATTATGGACTGCTACATTCAATGACCAGTACCACACTTAGGTTTATACACTGGAAAGTACAAATCTAATCAAAAAACAACTATTTTGGTAAGATAAAATAATAGTTATTTCACTGTATTTTCTATAGAAGCACTTAACATTTATTCATTCTTAACATTTTTAACAAAGTCAAGAAAAAAACATTCATCTTTATGGTCATCGTGTGCTATTAAATTATCTTTTATCAACCATGACTTTAAAAAATGCAGAAATTTGCTGCATTTTTATAGTATATTTTGTCTTATATTTCTTGTTGTATTTTTTGTTTGTGTGGTGAAATTGTTCACATTTTGTATATATATTTATGTATTAAATTAAAAAAAGATTTATATATTAAATTAAAAAAGAAAATGCCCCATCTTTGTCTGAGTAAAAAGCTATATTGGCAACAGTCAATTTCTACCACATTAAAATCTTAGAAAGAAACACCAAGCTCTTTACCACTGAAGGATTTCGGTCCAGTATATGATTTGATCAGATTAGAGGCTATTTCCGGGCTTAATTATGTTAGTAGAATTACGGCTCTGGTGTGCTTGAAAGTTATATCATTAACTTAATTTATGCACGGGAAGGTTGTAGCTAAGGAACATATGGCCTGCAACACAATGCAAATTGAATAAGGTGGACAGTCCCCATAAAACATTTAAAGGGTGGCTTAAAAAAATTCAAAATTATATCTTAGGTTTTTCCTGTGTAAATATAAAATAAAAGATACAGTGTTGCAATGTTGTAAAATCTGCATTGAATTCAATCAAGTACATCAACAATTACATTAGCATATGGGCCTGCTGTCAGCACCTATAGATCCCCCATCCAACAAACAGCCCCTCAGTAACCGTGTGTCTGTCATATTACAAACAAGGGAGGTTTACATTGTTTATTGATTTTAATGAATACCACATGTCTTTCTATTTATTTATTTATTTTTTCACTTGATGGTATTAAAAATTCACCTGATTCTTAAGGTTTTGGTTCATGTTTAACAAACACTGTGTATTTGTCCCTGTCCCGGACAGCTACCCGATTTGGACAGGCATTCGATATGCGCATGCGCCTGGCAATAACGTTAATAATAATAATAATAACTTTATTTGTATAGCACTTTTCAAAACAATGTTACAAAGTGCTTTACACAATCCCAAGTGGCATGAGAACAAAACAGAATCTCAAATATACCAAACAGGATAAATTACAATAAAAACATAAAAACATAAATAGGTCATAAGTAAAATATGATAAAATTATAAATAGGCTTTCCTATAAAAATAAGTCTTTAAAAGATACTTAAAATATGCCAAGGAATTTGCCAGCCTGAGGTCCTCAGGCAGATCGTTCCACAGCCGGGGAGCCTGTATGGAGAACGCACGGTCCCCCCTGGACTTCAGTCTAGAGCTGGGAACTATCAGCAAATTTCTGCCTGAAGACCTCAGGCTACGCACTGGGTAATACGGGGACAGTAGTTCTGCTATGTACTCAGGAGCCAGACCATGAAGAGCTTTAAAAGTAACAAGTAAAATCTTAAAATCAATCCTAAACTCAATGGGCAGCCAGTGTAGATCCATTAAATCCGGAGTAATATGCTACCTCTTTTTGGTTCTAGTTCTGAATCTAGCGGCCGCATTCTGTACAAGCTGAAGTCGATTGATTGACTTTAGATTAATACCTGTTAAAAGCCCATTACAGTAGTCCAGTCTAGTGGAGATAAAAGCATGTATGACAGTTTCAGTGTCGTTAAAACTGAGCATAGGGCGTATTCTGCT
>JAVQKG010118319.1:0-10816 GCA_036025885.1 Hypseleotris bucephala | reverse complement strand
TTGCATTTTTTTGTGTTATGTATTTTGCTGCATTGTTTTGATTATTATTTGCCATCTTGCTCTGAATCTTCTTTTAATATTTCTATAGGCCTATAGTGTTTTAATTGTTTGTTAAACAAAATAAAAGTTGTCAATTTTGTAGTTCAGTCTCAGTCTCAATTTAATGTCCAAACCTGACGCGGCCTAAATTGTTTTGGTTCTGGGGACCAGTCCTTCCCCAGTGGCGTTGTTGGTGTCTACTCTATTCAAATTACAAAACTAAATATACGCTCCCGCCACAGCAGCATGACTTAATTTAGTCAGAAGAAAGTATTAATGTAGTAAACTATTATCAAATTGTAGATTAAAAAAGAAAAGTTTATAATTAGGCCCATTTATGAAAGATGAGCATGTTTTTTCCATTATCTTCATGAGACAAAGTCACCAAAGTCACTACATTTTTGATTAGGGAGTAGAAAGCTTTCAGATACAGCCCATATCAAACTCTGACAATCATAAAATCCATAGAGACAATGTCAAATGTGTCATCTCAGTCCATCTGCCCATTACATGTGTTTTCTGTTGTGTTTATTCAAAGCATGATGGACCCTTAGGCCCCCGCTCGCTGCTGCACTCAAGCCCAGCCTTTCGCCTAACCAATGCCACTTTGGCAAATAAAGAAGATGAATGTGTACAAATCTGAAAGCAAACAGGCGAGATTGTCAGCACCACAGGACCATGCTCTGCGGTGAATGATGATGTCGCAAAGCTCGCTGACAGATCACTTAGCGTCTGGATATGACCATAGACTTTCTCCTGCTCTCCTCCGCTTCCTCAACTCCTCTCCTGGGACCCTGACTCCATCCAGAGCCATTTTTCAGCCAATTTATTTCTTGATGCGGTGTAACCTGGGGCACGTCCCGCCGGGGGAGGCTTTATGTGGTGATTAATGACGGGTATTTAGCTCAGGTACCTATGGGAACGGTAGCCCATCTGCACTGCACTGACAGGTACAGCAGCAGACAGCACGGGACAGGCCCGCAGCAGCCTGGCCCACAGGTGGGATAGGTGTCACCGCCAATACATATGCCCTATTACTGTTCCCTACTCTTATGAGGCTGACACAAATCTATCCTGTGGTCTAATTATATCTAATTCTTCTGATGCCTCCATGTGCGTACACAGAGCAGCAGCCAGCAGATTTAGACATCCATTATACGCTTGAACGCCTTGTCTTCTCCACTCCATCAGCGTCCATCTCTGGGCAGGACAGGCCCAGATGCCAGAGAGGCGTAATGAGATTAGGCTGTGGACAGGTTGGTGGCCAGTAGCTGTCAGAACCACTCTGTCTGTGTCGTCCAGATACCCCAGTTATGCAGCCCAGTATAGCAGCAGAGTGTGATGATGGTGATTAATGAGCCAGCTAATCTATAGTCTCATTCTGTCACATGATGCTCCACTACAGAGCTGTGGGCCCAACCAACAGACCTCACCCCTCCATCACTCAACACTATCACCAAACACAAACTCATCCAGGCTCGGACACACTTATCCACTTTATTATGACAGCAGCAAAATTACCTTAGGCCTACTTAATTGATGGATTGCTGGTTTGATAATCACACACCTCCGCTCTGGATCAAGTACAATGCTGAGGATAGCTGTGGTCTGTGTGCACAAAGCCTGAAGGCCTTGGCCCCAGACCTCTTTGAAGCCCACTGAGATCAAACAGCAGCGCTCGGTGGTGCACAGTCTAGGTAAGGACCAGAGCCCAACACGACTCCATTGGCTAGAGGCGAGGAGGGAGGGATGTGGACAATAGCCGTGGGACAGGGTTGCCCACTTCCGAAGATAAAATCATATTTGGAGGGCAGGCGTCCAAGACCCCCCCCCCACGCCTCCTGCACCCCCTCCGTCCTGCTCTGAATATGGACAATGACTGTTTGCATTTACAGAACCATAAATCAGAGGTGCCCATTGCCACAGAGCAGCTGGCACGTTTGCCAATAATTATAATTATTAATCATGCCGATTTCACGGTCTTCATTGGGACGGCGGGAGACTGCACGGGACAGGGTGCGGCTGGCGCCTCCAGGACCGCAAAGCAGGCTGGGGAAGGTACAGAAAACTGGGGGAGGGGATATGCTATAGGCAGAATGAAAGAGAAAGTTGTGGTCTATACTGTACTGAAGAGAGGAAGCCAAACCACAACCACAATATTGACTTCAGTGGCAAGATTTATTGTAATTTTACTTCATAGATATGTATTGAGTGTAGGTGATGTGTAGCTAATAGCGGCAACTGTTTGTAGACTGTTTTTTTTATCTGTACAAGACATAAGTTGGAACCCTAATTTGGAAATAATAATGAAAATAATCTCATGGAATCTGATTATAGTTTGCCAAATAGTTATTTTTGTGCTCAAAAAAAGTGCTCAATAGTGAAGCAAAATAAGGAAATACAATTAAAATAAAACAAAAATAAGCTTTACAGATGAAGGAGAGATGGCAGTGTAAGAAAAGGCAAAAAATAATAAAATAAAATAAAATAAAAAGTTTAAATTATAGACATGATTAACATTGAACTAAGAACTATTTCCAAACCCATACAAGATTGGAGCATTGGTTCTCAAACTGTGATACGGGTACCACTAGTGATAGGTGGCCTCATATCCTGCTTAAGAACCATTTAGTCCTGGTTCAGAACTGGTGTAGTCATGGTTAATATTTATCTCTAGTTTGGCGATGATCAGATTTATTACACCTAATTAAGACCTAATTTAGTCTTAGTTTACTGTATATGTGGGTTAGTCGTTGGTGATACTTGGGACACCATATAACCTTAACCTTAACCTTACTTGATGTGAAAAGTTTCAGAACCACTGGAATACTGGAGTATTAAAATAAAGTATAAAATAAAGTAACTTTCCATTTTATACCAAGTCATTATTTTTTTAACTATGCCGTGCAACAAATTAACAACATGTTGGTATCAGAAAGGCTAATCCTGTACAGAACTAAAGCAGTGTTCTACTCACTTTCCCTTAAGCAGCTGTTGCATCTTCCTTGTGAGTCCCTTTGCTCAACAGCTGTCTCTCTGAGCACTACAGCTCCAGCCAGCTTGTGTCTTTCTCTAAAACAATACTTACCACAGACCAGTGTATAATTAGTTGCCTATCAGTGGAATATGGTGTTTTCCTTGTTAAAATGTGTTGGAAGCCTACCATAATGTGTGTGTATGATCCAATATGTCGGTGCAACTGAACATATGTGTTCCCGAGCCTATTGTCATACTGTATGCATTTGTCATGAGGCGTTTACTGCCCGCCGGACAGATGGGCGCTGCATGGGTGTGATCAACAGAGACCTGAACCCAATGGTCAGTACAAACCAGAGAATACCCGGAGACATGCAGGGTCCAGCACTGAGCGGCGAATAACACATGTCTGCGCTGGCACGAAACTCACCCAACAGATGTAGTATTTAAATCTGGAGCGAAATATACTGCTTTTGAGCTTTGTATCCAAGTACAGTTTAGTGTAGTGCAGTTTCACTAATCCACATGCTGCTATATCAGTGACAGTATGTGAAAAGTGATGCTGAAAGAATAAAGCACAGGAGGAGATGAAATCATAGTGGTTAGTAAACTTTTTATAGTTGATTTGAAAGGAGACTGAACATTGCATCCATTTGCTTTTATGCAGCAAGAAATCACAAAACCGTGTATGTTTCCAAAGGACTAGCTAAGAATCAGGTTGTATTTAGAAGAAAAAGTAGAAACAGGCAAGTTTTATTAACTCTGAAAAGCCTTTACTATGATGCCTATGAAATTAAAAAAATGGCATCTTTAAATGAATGGGTACTCCAAAAATCATGCAGAATGTGCATATCATGGTTACATGTTGTAAGAAGTTCTTTCTGTGTTACGTGCATATATTTCAACTGACAGGAAAAACAAATAGTATGGAGGACCAAATATACATATGATTTAATGAAACACACAACATGTGAATGGGCTTTTGCATTATGAACCATACTGTAACACGACAAGAGAAAGAAAACTATTACCTAAGCAAAAAGCTTTAAATAAATCTGATTGTTCCTGTCTTTTCTTACTCTCTCCTGTGGAGGTGGAGCAGTGACAGCAGGTTTGATAGATGGCCTTAAATGGTCTCAGTTTGCTCAGCTCTCCCTTCTCTGGCCGTCCCTCTTCCTCTTCTTCTCCTTGCATAACACAGTGTCCCCTGGGCAGTTTGGGACAGGGGGGCGGACTTGGAGGCCAGGCCTACAGACAAAGGCGCCCGGAGCCCCCGTCCTCCAGGGAGAGTGCTCTCTGCTGAGATGTGGCCGTTAATAAGCTGCTAATGAGGAAACAGACCTCTATTCTGTGCTTACATCAAGACAGATGGACACACGCGACATGTTTGTTTTACACTTCCTACTGATATGACGGATGAGACAAGACAAGATCTCATTAGCTCTGTAGTACTGAAAAAACACTGGCAGCAGCTACTCAACATCAATGAACATTTAACTTACAGAGATTTACTAAATTACAGATGTCAGTCTGAAGTGTGATACACTGCATACAAGTCTTTCTACTGCCTTTAAGCACACATCCATTTCCCTTTAAAAGCACAAACTTCTTTGTTTTAATTGGACAACTTTGGACTTGGTTCAATTAGAAATAATATGGTAAATCTGAATTATTATGAGACATACTTTTTGGCTTAATTTTATTGTACCTAAGGTTTAAGAGTAAAAAATGTTTTAGGCAACGTTAATATTTGGGCCAAAGTGAAGTGATCAATTACTAGACCACTGTCTATTTTTTATTCAAGATTTAAGTTGACTGAATGCACAGATCAACAACAACTCATATTATTACATTAACACAGCCAAATATTAAACTATACTTAGAAAAAAATAATTTGTGTTAATTGAACTACAGAATCAATGTAGAGCAACATAATTTCTGTCCACCAATATAATGTAATTAACCCACAAAGACAGGGCTAATGAGAAATAAATAAATAAAGCCAGTAAATTCCTGAACATCATAGATGTTAGAGTTAGGGTCTTGAGACCATCTCCTCTTCTCTGTTGTCCTGCTTTGTCAGAGGAAGTGGCATGCTGTAAGCTCAGCAGGCCAGATGTGCCTCAAAGCCCAAACTGATGCTATTAAAGATGGCGACAGAACAAGGAAGTGTGCCGAATCAAACTCAGCTTTGTCTTTCTTTTTGACAGAAGAGGAAGAGTGACAGGAGGTTTTCTCTGAAGTGTCACACTCTCACTCAAAAGACCATCCTCTCAGGACTGTGTGTCTTCAGCACATATGTATTCATATGGATGTCTCCCGCAGAGAGCTTATGGGGCACTAACGGGATGACCAGCCCTGGACCAAGCCCCTACAACTTCATTTTGCCTGAGAATCACAACTTTGGAGTTAGGTCTGTCCTCTCTTAGAACTGACCGAAATGAGTATTATTGAGTACAAATAAAGTTAGCGAGTACATTGGTAAGAGGGTATATTAAAGGCTTGTATTTGAACAATGTTGGCTCTTTACTAAACAGGTGTCTCTGGCTGTGGCTTCATTTAGTCATATTCAAATATTTTTTATTCAGCAGGTGCCATCTCAGACTGAAAATTTGCCAAATGAAAAGGAGAGTAATGCATCAATCTAGCTTGTAAATTAAAATACCAGTTTTGGTCAAAATTAATACATTTCAGCTGGCCTTCAAATTGAACAAACTCACAAAAACTGACTGAATGGATGGGGCCATTAGATCTGTCCACTGTGTGTAAGTATGAAATAAAAAAAATAAGCCACATAGAAACTCAAAGAAACAACTCAGACAGAAAAAATAATTAATTTTATCATCAATAGTTTTTTTTAATTAAGTGTCAGACATTTAGGAATGTCTGCACATGGCATGGTGCAAAAGTTAAATAAGTCTAAATAAACTTGCATGTTGTTGGAATGTGCTGCAACTAAATCAAATCAAAGCCAGTAAATTCCTGAACATCATGGATCTCAGAGTTAGGGTCTGTTGTCCTGCTTTGTCAGAGGAAGTGGCATGCTGCAAGCTCGACAGGCCAGATGTGCCTCAAAGCCCAAACTGATGCTGCTAAAGATGGTGACAGAACAAGGGAGTGTGCCGAATCAAACTCAGCTTTGTCTATTTTTTTGACAGAAGAGGAAGAGTGACAGGAGTCCATCCTCTCAGGGCTGTCCCATTTTAGCACACAGGTATTCATATGCATGTCCCCTGTAGATAGCATGGACTATACTGTTAATGGGCCACTAACGGGATGACCAGCCCTGGAACCAGCCTTCTCTGACCCCCTGTACCCCCATGTACCCCTAGGACAGATGTGTTTGACGGACACATGGAGGTGGAGTGGGGCCCGGCAGGGAGGTGGTGTGACTGACAGGTCCTGGTGGGGCATCAGAAAGTGACAGTGTGACAGTTTTATAGGTTTTTAAAGACAAAGTAGTTTGTTTAGTTGTGCTATTATGAAAGCAGAAACATCTTTATGGCTCTACTAGGCCTATGTGTTAATTGGAATACACTGAGTATATCCCAGTAATTTAGTAAGAAGAAGGAGGTAAGCCTTGCTGCAGGGAGAAAAGTGAAACCTTAATAACATAATCAACCATTTTCACTTTGCCCAAGGCAACTTCACCCAAGGCAGTCCTACAAACACTTAAAGGTATTACAGAGGATGTCACACTCAACAATAAAGCAACCTTGAACATTATGAAGACTATTTCCTATTGTCAGTTGCCAATATACTGCACCAGCAACTATTAGATTTCTTAGAACTTACTGTAAATAACGCTGTTAGCATCAATGCTTATTGCAATTAGCATCTCTAAATATAACAAAAATACATCAAGAACAACATAGAGAATTCCTTCCTACAATGACTTCTTATAGCTGATGTTTAAATGTCCAATCCATAATTGCTTGTTACCTGGTATCTAGAGTATATGTCTTCACAGTGATGCCTAGATACCAGGTCCTTTACATCTGCTGTACAAGTCTATGGCAAAACAGTTCCACCCTTTATATAAAAAAAAAGACTAAAGGGGCAAGAGGTAATGTCTCTTGGAGAAATTAAAACATGTAATTACTGACTCTATGAATGAGTGTGACAATGGCTGTACTCTGTGTGCCGAGGTGTTGGATTTGCAACTATATGGTCATTAAGCAGGGACAGGCTTTAGGCTATAGATCCTACAACAGAAATCAAATGTTTGAGGGCCCTAAATGAATTGAATTGGTGTTCTTCTTGTAAAGTCCCTTGATAAGCCTATGATAATAGTGCATTGCTCGGGAGCCTGTGATGAAGTCCTGTGTACAGCCACTCCACTGCCGCGCGGCGCCGGATGGTTTGGCGGTTCTCCCCGGTGTAACTCAGTGTCATGGCAACCAGCTGCTAGATTCCAGTGCAACATCCAGTGGCTGTTAGCACAGCATCTGGTGGCACTGACATTTTCAATATCGCAAATCAGAGCGGCTTCTGGGGCATTACTAGAGGGAAAAGTGATGGACCAAAATACTGTCTGTAGGCTGCAGGCAACAGAATTTCAAACGTCTCAAAGACTAAACTGCTTATTTTATTTACTGCATACAAATATTTTTCTTATTATTATTATTTTCCATTTGGCTAATTTCAGCTTTGAACTAAATATTTGCAGGGCTAACACTTAGAGACATGCACAGAACGACAACTATGAACAATTTCATGAATTTTAAACTGGACCCACGCTGTCGTAAACAATTAATTACTCTATCACCTATTTACATTTCTTCCAAGGGCAGAATAAGCAAATAGGGGAACGTATTGTAAACACATTTCAAAAAATTTGCAGAGACCCTAACTTTGCAAAGCTTAACTCTTGTGCACACTGAAAAAAACAATATAATAAAGTGAAGAATGAAATGACTTGCTTGAACCAGAAGGCTTCCACCTCTCTCACTTACAAGCCTCAGATGAAAGCACAGTCTCCAACCTTGCATCTGTTCATTGACATGTATGTATTCACAGATCACAGTGTAGAACAGGCTACAATCACAGGCCGTCCCGTCAATTGCTGCGTCCCGTCTGATTGGGTGAGGCCTCACGGGAGTCATTAAGTACAAAGCGTTAACATCTGCCAGACATTACAGAGCCCGAGCAGTTGTGATTTGTCCATATGATGACTCCGGCCTGTGTGTGTTTCTGTGTGTGTGTGTGTGTGCAAGTGTGTGTGTCTGTCCACTGCGGCTGTCACTTCTGCTTTCATACCCGGGATAAGGCTCATAATTAGTATTCTTGTGTGTGGCCTTTTACCAGGGAGAAGTGGAGGATTGATTTAGAGAGAAATTGAAGCAAGGGTACCTCGTTTTTTTATGTCACAGTCACAATAACATTCTAAAAAACAGCAGTTTTTAACTTTACAAATGGCTAAGTAGCCATGAATGCAAAGTTTTACTAAAAAAAAGTCTAGAACTTAACTTCAGCCTCTAATATTTGTTGACAATCCTACACTGACATTATTATTATTATTTGCTTTGTAGGCAAATTTAGCGAGTGCTAAGAAAGTGGAAAATGCTTTAACTGTACTATAATACAACAATAAAAGATGCTTTCATTGGCTGTTTGTTAACTTAACTACACCCAGTACTGTCTATGTTTACCTTTGCAGATGCGCTGCTCCCCAACAGGCAAGGCAGCCAAATGCTTGGGGCCCAGGGAAAAATGGGGCCCCTGGAGGCTGATGCCAGCATAGGTAAACAGATTAAAAGTGTATGCAATAATATATATTATACTTTGAAATTGGAATATTCTTTATTATTGTATGGATGATGAATGCAGGTTAAAGGGCCCCCTGTGAATTTTTGCCTGTGGCCCTCACAGACTGTAGCAGTGCCTCTGCCTACACCGAGATCCAGCACAAAAAGGAAAATGAGACAAATGAGAAGAGATGTGGATACATATTTGCACTGCATTCTTGATTCTTGTTATTTTGGGATCCTCAAATGTTATTTTAATGTTATTCTTTTTAGTCGGTTTTACTTCTTAAATAAAAGTCAGCATGCAATGTTTTATTTGTTGCAAGGGAGGTGTTTTGGGATCTAATGGGGCTTGTATTTTTCTGAATGACACTACTATTTTGGAGTGAGATAATCATTACCCCTTCCTCCAATAGCCGCCCACGTCCAGAATGTCAGCACGTGTTGACAGATTATTTACATTTGTTTGTTCTCCAACAAGCTGTCTGGGTGTTGTTAGCATTGATATTGATCAAAATCACCAACTGTGACGGAGTGGGCCTGGCAGCACCGTCTATGAGCCTGAGCCGTGCCAGCTGAATCCAGGCCAGGCTAGTGAGTGTGTGCTAATGGCTGCTTTTTGCTAACAGGAAAGCTAAACCTCAAAAAGTAGCCTATAGCTAATGACGTTACTTGAATTTTCAGAGCAATCTTGTGAGAAGTTTCTTTGACTTTTACTGAGTTTTATAGTTGGCCGATGGTGACAGTGGTGGAGCATATGGGCAGAAGGAGCGAGTGAAAAGGTGAAATGTATAATGTCTTCTGTTGCCAGCTCAAGGCCTCAGAGGTCAGGCTGGATGTGAAGGGCACATGTGAGCTGATGCCAAACCACGTATTGACAACAGCAGAGGTGTAATGTTCTTGTATATCCACTAATTCAACAGTACCTGGTGCTAACAGTGAAGAATGAACTTCATCTGTATATCCATCATGTTAGTTCAAAAACAATAATAGCTGCTCTGCACATAATTTCCAATCCGTAAAGAATTTTTCATTTTAAACTTTATCTGTCTGGCTGTCAAGGATGTAGCTTAGTTGCACTGTAGGTCTTTAGATTTTTTCATTTAACACATTATAGTCCTGTAGAAAATATATGAATCTACCCTGAAAGACAACAACACAGCACAGAACAAACATTACCTAACATTTACATTAGCGTTTACAGGCAAATAGTAGAATTGTTGGAAAAACCATCATAGTTAATTGTCATATTTTATCAAATCTCGTTGACTGGTGGAGAGCAACTATGGGACTAAAATGGGGAACATCCAGGTTGCTATCAAGATTCAAATTTTCTGGAGTCACTGTTCATCCTTGTTTTTAATTTGCTGAAAATGATACATTACAATACACTTAACTTCTCAATCTTCATTAGTTTAATACGAGCAAAAAGGGGAAAAAAGACTAATATGGCATCAAGTTAAAAGAGGTAATTTACCAAACTCTAAAAACCACAAACTTGCTGTACAATCCTATCTTTTAACTTTTTTGTTATAAACATAAACAAATTAAGCCATAAACAAAGGCACATTTTCAAGCGTTTCTGGACTGTAATGTACAAAGTGGGGTTTGATCTCTCCATTTGTGTTCTTGGCTTTAGTCTCGGCTCGCTCTGTTGACGTCCATGTTTCACTTTGTCGCATGGCTCTTCCTGCTGAGAGAGGACTGTCACCCAGCTCTATGCCAGCTCTGAGCTCCAGCACACAGGGAATAGATTCAGCTATAGCTTTATGGTGGTTTGATTGTGCTTCTGACTAGTTTTTGGTCAATCTACAAGGCACATATGAAGTGCTAGCCAGGGATTTGCATATAGCCCTAATGTGAAATATATATGGACCAATAACACAATATGTGTAGCCTGAAAGCTCAAAAAGTTTTGGATTAGAACCACTGGTCTTTAAAGCTGAAGTCTGGAGGATCCCTAGGCCTAGAAAGGATGTATTATATTTTCTTAGTGAATAAAAATGACACTCTGATCCTGTTCTATGATCTAAAGTAGGTAATCTGTCATATTT
>JAVQKG010118287.1:0-10630 GCA_036025885.1 Hypseleotris bucephala | reverse complement strand
TCAACAGGAGGGTTGCCGGTTCGAACCCCCTTGTGTCCCTGGGCAAGACACTTAACCCACCTTACTTATGAATGAGTGTGTTAGTGTGCCTGTATGATTGTGGTGGTCAGAAGAGGCAGTCGGCGCAGAATGGCAGCCACACTTCCACCACCTCCTCCGCCATAAGGCAGTCGGTGTTATAGCAGTTGACGCAGATGCATGGAGCGTTTTGCCGATATACATTTGCTGTCGTTTATGACAGCCTGCGTCTAGTTTTGTTTGGCCATTATAATCGCAGCCTGAGTAAGTTTAGTTAGACACTATTAGGCATTTTTTTGGCAATAAGTTTGGTGTTTTGTGGTGTTCTAATATTGCGTCTTTATTTATTTATTTATTTATTTATTACATCTTATTGTCTGTTGTTGCTAATGTACACGCCAGAAACACACTTTGCTAAACTGAATTTTTTTAGCTTTGGTTTATACTGTATACAGGTTAGTCATAGGTGGCACCAAATAGATTTTTACTTCTTACTTGGTGTGAAAAATTTGAGCCATTGTCTAAAAGCATAACCAAATATCACCAGTCATCCTGTCATTTCTGGCATACAACTTATTTATCAAACCACCTCAGTGAAAGTCTGTGATGTGGAAATCTTTAGCTCGATGGAGTGTGTTTTTGCTCTGATTACAAAGTCTCCCGGAGCATGCTGTATTGTCTCCCACCATCAACTACTATCACTCACTGTGATGCATTAGCTGAGCCGCCCACCCTAAAAGCTTCTGTGCTGATTTTCCAACACTGGGAAAAAATAGATGAGATTCATGAAGTGTCTGACAGAAATGCTGAATCTGGATCTGCTGAGTTTACGGCTGAGACGAGTCAAAACTGAGCTAAACATGATCCCACTCAAATATACCCACTGAAAGTTTTGTTGTGTCTATAATTTTGAGTTGTTTAAAATGGTTCAGTTTAGTTAATGGGATACTTATAGTGTTTTTAGAAGCAATGTCAATAGCTAATAAAGACATTGAAAGTATTATATGCCCTGAATGTTTTTCCCCCATGTCCAGAGACTGATAGATTGTAGTTGTCTGAACCAAAATACAGGTCTCTATTGTGGAGATAAGCTCTTTAAATTCCATACTCTGTGGAAGTGAAAAGCGGAGCCCTTTGAGGCGACCACAGAGGCTCAGTGTCGTGGGTTTGAGTCGATGTTTTATTCTCTTGGCTCCATCTCAGCAGCTGTCTCAACTCAACGCATTCAAATTCATTGCAGCGTTTCTTTTTAAAATCATGGTTTAGGTTCTGCTTTAAAATGTTGTGTTTCAACATTTCAGACACTTTAAATGGTGACTGTCAACTCTCAAAATTCCCTAAAGTGCACACACAATTTACAAAGACCAACAAGGTTTTCAAGCTGCAAAAGCTACTATTACTGCTGTAACTGTACTGCATTTCTTTTTAAAACCAAGGACCCTAATGTGTCTGTATCACTGTGGTGTCTAGTATCAGTCTATCTTCACTTCTCTGTTTCAGTTACCCCTCGCCATGGCCTGCAGTCTCTTGGTAAAGTTGCCTCCGCGCGGCGTATGCCTCCTCCTGCCAACCTGCCCAGTCTGAAGGCGGAAAACAAAGGCAACGACCCAAACGTCTCACTCGTCCCCAAAGACGGCTCAGGATGGGCAAGCAAACCGGAACAAGCAGACCCAAAGAGGTGCGCCTGGACCAGTGTTATCGCTAAATACAGATCCTTCAAACTGGAAGAGCCGTGTCAGTCCTAATACAGTGACGTATTTGATATTATTGACTAATATTCTCTCTCTGTGTTTAGTACCGATGCATTGTCATCAGCGCAGCCGGAGTCGCAGCCGCCTGTGGCTTCACAGATACCTGCCCCGACCCAGCCGAGAACTCCCCCAGTCACAGAGGCAATAGCGGACAAAGTAAAGAGGAAGACTATTTAAAACATGTGGTTTATTATTAATGGAAATAAATACTGACCGATAATAACTGTGTTTTTCAGGTTGTGGCCCCAGCTCCAGCCCAGGCCGCAGGGGCAAGGTCCTGGGCTCAGGCCAGTGTTACACATGGAACACAAGGGGACGGTGAGTGGCTGTCTGTATAAAGTTACATGAGTTACACAGAGTCTCTATATTCTCTATTGTCTGTTGTTCAGGTGGAAAGGCATCAAACCTACCGTCGCCGTTCTCTCGAGAGGAGTTTCCCACCCTGCAGGCGGCTGGAGACCAGGACAAAGCTGGCAGAGAACAGGGCACTGCAGATCAGTGGTATGGGCCCGGACCAAGCCTCCGCCCCCAGAGTGAGTCTGTTCAGATGTTTGTATCTGACTAAACTAGATTAGACCAGAGTGATGGTTCCTAACCTGACTCTACTGTGCTCTCAGATGTCACAAGTTGGCGGGACGGTGGGGGCCGAGCTTTGGGACCCGCCCTCACTGCGGAGGGGGCCACAGAGGGCTCTGGGGGGACTCTGGTGATGGATGGGGCAGCGGGGGTCCCACCTCAAAACCAGACTCACGGGCCTCTGAGAAACCCTCCGGCTGGAAGTCCCGCCATGGCCCTGCCCCAGCCCCCTGTCGGCCCGGGCTTCCCCCAATACAGAGGAATCATGCCTCCATTCGTAAGTCTCCTTCACTCTGCTCTTTCATATCAATACAAAGACAATCTTCTGACATGTGGGATATTTGTGTTTTTAGATGTATCCTCCATATTTGCCCTTCCCGGGCCCCTACGGTCCTCAAGGGCCCTATAGATACCCACCTCCAGGTGAAGGACCTGCTCCCAGGTACTGTTCAGTAATGATCAGCATCAGTTTATTTCCTGTGTGTTTTTGGATGTAAGAACATTCTTGTGTGTCTAGGTTTGCTCGTGGGCAGGGTCCTGACCGGGCTCAGGGCGGCCCCAGAGACACAGAGGTCGTGAAGAGACCCTCCATCCTCAAACAGGACGACCTGAAGGAGCTGGACGAGCTAGACCACGACGGAGACGAGGGCTGGGCTGGTCTGTTGTTTTAATATTTGTAATATAGCTGATATTGATCTAAAATAAGTTGTAACTTATCACTCGTTTGTTTGTTTCTGAACCAGGAGCTCATGAGGAGATTGATTATTCGGCCAAACTGAAGTTCAGTGACGATGAAGGAGAAGAGGAAGTGGAAGATGAAAGAGCAGAGCAGAATGACTCTCAGTAAGTGACAAACGGCTGTTTAGTGTAGTTAGAACTTCTCACAATAGCAGACTATAAACATAAACTACAGTGACTGTGAGGTACATAAAGTCATTATTAAACTGTATTGTTTCTGCAGTGAGCAGAGGTCACAGGACGCCCCTCCGGCCGCTTCTCGTTCTCGGGGCATGGACAACAGTGTAGACCCGCGGCAGACCCCTCCCACTAACGCTGACGGCCCCCAGCCTCCCTCCAGTAAGCCCGCCTGGGCCGAGGAGGGGGGCAGCGGCTGGACAGGTCCTGGAGCTCCACCCAACTATCAGGTACAGCTCTTCACTGAACACAACACTCACATCAGCCCGGCTCTGCAGACAGTGTACTGTATACCAGTATATACAGTATATACCAGTGTGAGCGCAGGTTAACTGTGTTACTGTCACAGGGGCGAAAGTCTGGACTGGCAGGTCCCAGAGATCAGCCCTCTCCTCCTCCAGGGTCCTACTCCTTTTACCGACAGGTAGTCAGCCATAGTCACAGCCTCATGGTCATGTACTATTTCATCACCAGGCGCAGAACAGTTCATTTTAGTTCAGTTTTTTTGTTTTTCCTTTTTCAGTTTTGTTACAGTTGACGTTTCCATTTGATGTATTGTTTGTTTAAGTTTAAATTCTGTATGTTTTTTCCCTTTAAAACCTATGATTGTTGTAATGCTCTGTGTAGGACCGGCCTCTTAACCAGCCAGGCGTTCTGGTCCCTGGTAAACCGGGCCCACCCCAGCAACAGCACCCGCCCACAGCAGCACTCAGCACCCCTGCCCCTCAGCCCACGCTCCTGGTCCACGGGACACAAGGGGAAGACGAGGACGAGACGTGGCGTCAGCGAAGGAAGCAGTCGTCCACCGAGATCTCTGTCGCGGTCGAACGAGCCCGGCGCCGCCGCGAGGAAGAGGAGCGCCGCATGGAGGAAGAGCGCAGAGCGGCATGTGCCGAAAAACTCAAGAGGCTGGACGAGAAGCAGCAACAGCAGCAGACTGGCCCCGCAGGGGCAGGCAGTATGACCCCCAGCCTGGACGGGACGTCCACCGCTGCTACAGCCGGGAGCCCCAGCCCCTCACTGTCCGCCTCATCCCCAAACATCAGCCAGCCCTCCTCTCCCTGTGTGGACACAGACGAGCCTCCACTGGTTGTCCCAACAGCACCAGTGCCCGCGGTCAGCGACAAGCAGAGGGCCAGCAGCAACAGCAGCTACGACTCTGGAGCAGGTCAGGCTTTTACACTGCTCACAGTAATTTAAGTTGTATGTACGTATGTAAGTATGTTCTTCTATCTCATCTTGATTATGTTTTCATTTTCCCAGATGTCCAGCCCTGTCCTCCGCCGATAGTGACTCAGCCGCAGCAGCCCATCCTGGAGCTGCCGTTACCTGCAGAGCCTAAAGAGGAGCCCGTCAGCACTGCTCACGTCCGCGTCGGGGGAGGAGGAGAACGAGAGCAGGTGAAGATGGAGACGATGGGAGGAGGCCGTCAGTCTGGACCTCCGGGACAGGGCTACTCCAAATACCAGAAGTCTCTGCCTCCGCGCTTCCAGAGGCAGCAGCAGGTGTGTTCTTATTGCTGTAAACATGTATTAACTCACCAGACAGACACACAGATACACACCACAGTCATACGGTCTTTTTCAGTCATGTGCAGTAAAGTATTCAGTTATATTACAGATTTAGTTGAGTTTCAAAAGTATTTGTACCTGTTGGACCAGCAGAGCCTGTCTAACACCTGAATGCACCTAATGCTGATTATTTTTTTGTTTAGGAGCAGCTCCTGAAGCAGCAGCAGCAGTGGCAGGCGTCCCAGAGCCAACTGTCCCCTCAGCCCCAGGCCCCTCAGGGCCCCTCTCCAGGCTCCACTCCTCAGTCGGGCCCAGGGCCAAAGCAGGGCGGGCCCATGTACCAGCCTGGGAACATGGTCAGACCCACTCCTCTGCCCATGAACTTTGACCCCCGCTGGATGATGATGCCCTACATGGACCCCCGAATGATGCAGGGTCGCCCCCCTCCCATGGACTACTACTCAGCGGGCATTCACCCCTCCGGTCAGTCTGAAAAACACATAGTATATGACAGCCTTGATGATTCTGTGAAACGACTGTATTGAATGATGCTTGTTTTTGTTAAAGGTCTTATTGGACGTGAGCGCTCTGATTCTGGAGGGTCGGGTTCAGACCCCTTTGAACGGCAGCAGCACCAGGGCCATCCTCACCGCGGGACCCCACCCATGGACCCGAAACTGGCCTGGGGCCCGGAGGTGTTCCCTGGAGGAGCAGAGGGACGCGGGCTGACGTCACCTTTGAGACAGAAACAGCCACTGGACGAGGAGGACATGTCCAAGGGCCCAAGGTACGAGTCCACAAATGTGCCCAGAATGAGCTGAATGTGGCTGTTTTTTACTCAATGCATATTTCTTTTTGTTTTCTAGGAGCGACACACCTCCACACCGCATGCGTGAGGTTGGTTTAGGTCCCATTCAGCAGCCGAATTCCACATCTGGGACGTCCAATCAGACTCCGCCTCCAGTAGGGTCCCAGGTCGGAGGCCACCCGCACCACTACATGAGCGGACGGAGCAACTACAGTAACTTCCCCGAGCAGGGCGGACGGCTGCCCCTCCAGCAGCAGAGGGGCACAGAGAGGGGCTTCGGACACCAGGACGAGGGCCCGCCCCGAGGGGTGCAGCAGGGTCAGATTTGGGGTGCTCCACATCCGCACTACGATCGAAACGGGCGCGCAGAGCTCCCCCCCGAAACCACCACTCACCTGCAACAGCCCCACTTCACTCTGCACCACAAGAGCGACAATACTCGGGACAGGGCCAGCGACGGCCCAAAGAAGACGGACGTGTCCCCTCCTCTTCACCCCCCGCTCTCCTCCTCCTGCTCCTCCACCTCCTCCACATCTTCAGCCCGGGACGATGGGACCAAAGGCTTGCACCCTCAGCCCACCCTGAGAGAGGAGCACACTGAGCGAACTAACACCAGCGCTCATCCCAAACAAGAAAAACAGGGTCCGAATTACACCCCTCATTCAACCACCACCCCACCACCCGCCCAGGCCCCCCAGCAGCACCACCATCCTAAACCCAACCAAAGAGGGCCCCGCGAACACAAAACTGAGACACACTGGGGCCCGCGTCCCGGCAGCAGTAACCCCGTGGGACACGGCCGGAGGGGCAATAACCGAGGAGAGGACCACGGCCAGGACCAGAAACACCCACAACAACACCCCCAACAGAACCCCAACCGACGGGCTGGTCCCATCAAGAAACCAGTCCTGAAGGAGATGAAGAAGGATGGAGCAGAAGCTGATGGAGACAAAATCAAAGACAAGGAGAAGGACGGGGGCCAGTCTGCACCCACTAAAGACACCACCTCTGTGTCCCAGAACACACCCGCCCCAAAAGAGGAGTCAGCCCCAAATCCTAAACCCAGGAACACAGGCAAAGAGCGGCCCTCTGGACGAGGCCCTAAAGACACAGAACCTTCCTCCGCCGGGCCTCCCAGGAGGGACAGAGAGCGCTCCTTCGAGAGGGGAGGCCCACACGGGGGTCCCCCTAAAGGAGGCCGGCCCGGTCGTGGGCGCGGAGGGGAGTTCTACGGCAGAGGGCGCGGCTACAGAGGAGCCTACACCGGCAGCGCACCAGGAGCAGCGCCCCGCGGGAGAATGGGAGGACGCAGCGGCAGAGACTACCGCTCCTCTGTGGGACATCACCCGGACACAAAGGGGGACGGGCCCATGGGACGTCACGGCCCAGACCGGGCCCAACATAATCCCGCCCGGGCCAGAAACAGGAGCGAGACTCGCAGCGAGGGATCTGAGTACGAGGAGATCCCAAAAAGAAGAAGAGAGCGGGGCTCAGAGACGGGCTCAGAGAGTGGCACCAGTGACCTGGGGCCTTCAGACAAAGAGGACCATCCAAAACAAGCCAAGAACGGGCCTGACACCACCACTGCCCCACCCAGAGCCAACCAGACCCGAGTGTTCACCCCCAGAGGAGTGCCCTCCAGGCGAGGCAGGGGGGGTGGCAGCAGTGGGCCAAACATGTACCGAGGCGGTGGGCACATGGGGGGTCCGATTGGCGGCCACCGGGTCGGTCCTATCTCTGCTCCACACGGAGGACCCAACAAGTCCATGTCAGCCCGAAAACAGCATCAGAGCCAAGCGCCGGGCCCCAAAGACACAGGACGAGGAGCGAATCCAGCCGAAAAGAAAGACAAGACCAATGACGGAGGTAAATCTCTGCCCCAGACCCTGCCCCCCTCTGCCCCGGCTCCAGGGGTCACTGAGAACGGCGGCATCATCAACCCAGTGTCCAACCCCTCCAACACAGGGGGTCCCAACGCCCTCCCAAACCGAGGGTTTCCTCCCAGTGGCTTCGAGAGGCCCCCGAGACGTCGGCGTCATGGGCGGTCCCAGCACCAACAGGACAAGCCTCCCCGATTTCGGCGCCTGAAAGAGCGAGAGAACGCCGCCCGCATCAACGGAGGGGTGGGGGTCATCGGGACGGGGCGGCCCTCTTCTCCCTCTGTTAATGCAGTTAATGCTGAAACCAATGGCACCCCAGCACCTGCTCCAGCCCCAAACTTCAACCATAACAACCTGAACACCAACAACCACCACCATCACCACTACAACCAGGGCAGCACCGGGACGTCCCACGGCCAGCCCCACGGCCCCCACCACCACGGGGCCAAGTCCCCCGACTTCACCAACTCGGACCAGGCAAACGAGGAGTGGGAGACGGCCTCTGAGAGCAGCGACTTCACAGAGTTCAGAGAGCGGGACGGAGGGGGCAAGTACCACCACCATCACCACGCGGGACGGGGCGGAGGGGGCGGAGGGGGCATCACCGACGCGTCCAAAGAGCCCTCCGCTAACAAACGCAGCTTCTCCAGCCAGCGTCCCGGGATGGAGCGTCAGAACCGCAGAGTCAATCCCGGAGGGCCAGGAGGGAGAGGCCCTCGACTCCCGCCCGGAGGAGGCCCGGGGGCCAACGGAGGCGGTCGAGGAGAGAAACGGGGCAACTGGCCCTCCCCAAAAAATCGAAAGTGATCATTTTAAACATTTCATCCACAGCCCTGTCCCGCAGCAGAGACATTAGTACATTGTACAGTTTGAGATGTGTTCACCTCTGCCCCACATTAATGACCGTCCTTCTTGTAATTCTGTTGGTTCAGTTGTGCCCCTTTACCTTCGAGCATCGTGGAGTGAAGCATGTGTAACAGCACGAACTCCACTCGATCATCTAAAGCACAATAAAACTTGTGAGAAAATGTGGGAATAATTGGCAGTGTTGGATCTTTTATATTTATGTACCTGTAAATACCACACTGGGCTTGCAGTGGTATCCAGTGCATCATTGCTTCACCTCCTCGACCCAAGGGGGCAGTGAGTGTCATCTTTTAACAAGAACAATGTAAAATGTTTATTTGTGACGTGTCTGTTTTCAGTTTCCTCTTCATCAATGTTGTGTTTCTTTTTCTTAATTTACAGCAGGTCATTAAAAAAACTTTTATGAAATGACCCCAAATCAGTTTTGTTCAGTCTCTCTTAGACCATAGACAGTGGAGTTTATGGACTGTAAATCCGGGGCTGTTTTTAAAATGAAGAGAAGTGATCAGTATATTTGGACCAAGCTGCGTACATTTGATCACATTACATTTCATAGAGTGGCATAAACAGGCATAAATGCATTCAACTGTATTGTATAGTAGCTAGATTACTATGTACTTACAACAGTGTTCACTTAAATACACAGTAACTTGAGTATTTAGTCGTAGTTTATTGTGATGAGCGCTCAGCCTGGTTTCTCTGTCCACCAAGCATCCACTGTCTTTGGATCAATCTTTATTTTACTTTTTACCTTCATTTACCACCTCAGTTTTCATTTTATCTTCCATAATTTATAATGGCTGCTTACTGTTTATGTATACCCCATGTTTCGGTTCACCGACCTGCTGTGATTTTGCTTTTTGTCAATCTAATTTTTTTCCTTTGAATCTCAAGGCCTTTTTGCGAGCCTCTTCGTAGCATCTCTTTACCTGCAGCATTCATTTACTTTAAAGACAAGCAGCCTACCCTTCTCCCCCCATTGGTTTTTGTTGACCATTTGAGGACTATACTAATCAACTCAGTGGCTTCCCCCTGAAAACCTATTATTTCACTTCAAATATAATTCAGGTAAAAAGCAGATTTGATGAAATGTATTTGGTCTGGAAAAAAATTTACTTTCATAGGACTGTTTCTTCGAAATGTTCTTCTAAGCACTCCTTGTAGTATATGACATGCATTCATAGCTCTTTCTTTACTTTTGGGCTAGTTACAATTGGATGTGTACTGTCTATAGGGGCCACCTACAGCCCAAGAAGAAGGAAAAAAGGACTTGTATGCTCTTTATGTGGGGCGACTGATACAATAATCTAAATTATTAATAAAATGTTGCGACTTTTTGTTTTTTTGCTAAAGCATTGACCAAGAAAACAAGTCACTGTTAACATTTTAACACACGGTTTGTTTTTGATTTTGCAACAAATAATGCTAACTTTCGGGGAAAATATAAAAGTTTGTGTATGTTTAGAGAAAAAAAAGGAAAAACTAAATGGTCGGAAATTTGCAAAGATCTCTCACTGCTGTAAGTTGGGGTTGTGTACTGACAATTATTTTTGTTTTTTTGTTTTTTTTTTGTGTTTTGAGTAGGGCATTTTTGTGTGTGCGTGACGTATAAGTGCGTGGCATGTGTGTGGGGGTTTTTTGCCGTCTAATAAAATAAATAAATAAAAAAGTCGGGGTGGGGACCATATAAGGGTTATCATAATATGTAACACGGCAAGCATTTCTACCTTGTTTGCCATTCAATTTATTTAACCAGTATAATTAAAATGTGCTGTTTTCCTCGCTCACATCCGCATACATTCAAAAGGCGTGTCTATATGTAAATCCAAAAGAAAAAAAGCAAGATTTTAAGCAAGTTTTTGATATTTTTTTTCCACTTTTCTGAGCATGAACACAGTGCAGCTCGCCTGTTGTTACTGGTTAATATCACTAACACTGGTTCAGCCCTTCTTATAACTCCTCTTTCATGTTGATGTGTGCATTATTGTATGTAAAGAAGAAGAAAAAAATTCAAAAAGAGTAGTGTATTCAAGAAAATTTACTCAAAAGATTGTACTACGTTTCCAGATTTTTTTTTTGTACCGCGGAAACTTAAAGAGTGGTGGTTCAAGCTGTTTTAGCATTGATGGTTTTAATAATGAACGCGTAATATTCACACATGTATGTATATTGGTATGTATCTAAGTTTTTGCTCTTTTTTTTTTTTGTCTACCCCAACTTACATTCCCACAAACAAATGTTGCCATTTTAGTTCAAGGGAGCAATGTACAAGCAGAGAAGTGTCTTATTATAATAAAAGTTATA
>JAVQKG010118237.1:0-20060 GCA_036025885.1 Hypseleotris bucephala | reverse complement strand
CTGTGAACAGTTGTTATTATGTAAACAAGGCCATTACTGGAGGACCACAGGAACCTGTGTATGATTCGTTCAATGGATTTTCGTTTGAGAAACAAAAACAAAATAACAAAAAAGACGTTAATTTTTCCGTTTTTTGTTTTTAAATTGAAAACAAAAAAACTAATAAGTTTTAATTTTCGTTTTTCTGATTTGATGTTCAGTTCAAAAATACAACATTTGAAAAACCACAAAATGCCCTATTTGATATTGGTTTATTCTATTTGTGAACTTCAGTGGCCCAAAAGTTTGAGGCGTTTACTTAACCGTGTCCCATCAGAAAACTCATGGCTCTGCTGCAAGGTGCAGCAGTGGGACATGAGCGCAGAACTCGGAGAGCAAAGAGGTGTCGTGTCTGACCCGGTTGTGGATGACAGCCGAGGCATGAGTGGTTGTTTTTTAGCAGATTGTGGGGCTACCACAGGCTACAGCCTAGAGCCTGGAGCGGGGCTCTGGACAGACAAGCGGCCGCTATTCCCCCAGTTCGAGGACGACCCCTGCTGCAGTGCACAGAATGCGGTCCGGGGAGATATCCAGTGAGCCTTGTTCGAGGGCCGTGCCTTATGGGAGACAGACGTGCGCGCTGGTCCCGTCATCCCCTATGATGCTGGCTGTGACTGTGATGTGAGTGGGACTGGGAAAGCGCTCTGACTGGCTCGGAACAACACGTACTTCTTTGGATAAAGCCTATGCCATCACAAATCCTACCCCTCGAACAATGCTATGCTGGGCGAATAGTGGCTCGCCTGCTTGCCTGCGTGTCTATATACTCTTCATTGCGCACTGGATGTCTCCCCGGCCCGCAGTCAGTGCATTGCAGCGGGGGTCGTTCACAGGAACTGGGGGAATAGCGGCCGCTTGTTTGTCCAGAGCCCCGCACCAGGCTCTGGGCTGTAGCATGTGGTAGCCCCACAATCCGTTGAAAAACAACCGCTCATGCCTCGGCTGTCATCTAGAACCGGGTCAGACACGACACCCCTGCACCTGGCCTCGCCTTAGCCCCGCTGACACGACCCACAGACCCCGCAGAAAAGCCGCACAACCCGGCTTTGCCTGTGAGTGTAGAATCATTGACATCCCCGCTCGACTGCCCCAGAGCCCGTGTCTACCTGTCTTTAATCATATCTGCATTGATCTAAAAAAACACACATTTTTTTAATGGTTTTAAACAGTTAAAGAGCCATGAGTTTTCCGGCGGGACACGGTGAAGTAAACGCATCAAACTTTCGGGCCGCTGAAGTTCACAAATAGAATAAACCAATATCAAATAGGGCATTTTGTGGTTTTTCAAATTATGTATTTTTGAACTGAACATCAAATCAGAAAAACAAAAATTAAAACCATTATTCGTTTTGTTGTTTTCAATTTAAAAACAAAAAAAAAGGAAAAATTAACGTCTTTTTCATTATTTAGTTTTTGTTTCTCAAACAAAAATCCATTGAACGAATCATACACGGATTCACAGGTGGGGCCATGCTGGACCACTTCAAGGAAACTTGAACTTAGAAAGAGATCAACACACATGGTTTTTTTCTTTGTTGCTGAGATTTAATACTGAAAATAGTCCGAAATAAAAAAAACATAAGTATTTGCTTATGGACACACAAAATAAAAAGTTTAATCAACTTAAAAGAAATAATGCAAAAGGTTGCAAAGCATTTTTGAGTTCAATCAACTTTTTTTATACATACAACCAAATGAAAACTTCCATTTTACAGAACTGACAATACCAAGTTCACCGGACTAACAATAATAAGTTTGGCAGGAATAAGAAAGGCCCTAGCAAGCCCAGGACTTGATCCCAGGACCTCCTTGGTGTGAGGCTAGAGTGCTAACCACCCCACCACTGTGCCATGCAGTTTTGTTTACCAAAGTAGCCTCATCTAATTGTGATTCCTTTTTGTCTACCTAAGTTTCCTTTTTGCACAGCAGCCCACCCATATACTATGTATGAAAATGGTTATTTGTAAAACATTTGAAGTAAATGTGAAAATATAATATACAGTATAGTGTAATTTAAATATTTAGTTCTTTTATTAGTACCTTATCCAGTTTACTTCTCAAAAAGTTGATTATTGCTATGCTTTCAACTACTACTACACCTTGTACAGGAGTGTTTATAGGATTGCATAATAGTTCTTTTGTTTTTAGGTTTTAGGTTGGAATGTACTGTACACTTTGCCAATTTGACTACAGTAACTGAGAGTGCTCTGCATCAGTATCAGCTTTTCCTTAAGGGTGGCACGGTGGTGAAGTGGTTAGTGCTCTGGCTTCACAGCAGGAAGGTCCTGGGTTTGAGTCCTGGGCTTGCTGGGGCTTTTCTCATTCCTATTTTGACAAACTTATTATTGTTAGTCTAGTGAACTTTGCATGGTCAGTTCTTCAAATTGGAAGTTTTCATTTGGTTGTATGTATAAATAAAAAGTAGAATTAACTGTTAATAGAAAGTTCATTAAACTCAAAAAAGCTTTGCAACCTGTTGTGTTATTTTAAGTGTATTCAACTTTTCATTTTTTACAGTGAACAGAAATCTAGATGTCACGTCACTGACCCATATATATACCGTTGTAAACAAAATTATTCATACCCCTGGCAAATTTTGACTTAAAGTTCATTATTTTGAACCAGAAAGTGTTTTCTTAACTGGAAATGACACAGGTGTGTCCCATAAGATAGAAGAACAACGTACAAGAGGGCGTTGTTGTGAAAAAAAAAATATGTTACAGCTTTTATTTACATTTGAAGAAAAAGTGTCATGTTCAGAATTATTCATACCCTTTTCAATAATCAATAGAAAAGCCATTTTTTGGCTAATACAGCACTCAAACTCTTCCTATCATTGCTGACCAACGTTCTGCATGTGTCCACTGGTATTATTGCTCATTCATCTTTATCAATGAGCTCCAACTCTCTCAGGTTGGAGGGTCTCCTGACCATCACCCTGATCTTAGCTCTCTCCACAGATCCAGGACTGGACTGGATCACTACAAAACATTAAGGTTTTAGTCCACTAACTATTTCTTCACCATTTTGGTTTGCTGTCGAGTTGAAGTGTCCACTGGTGTCCAAGACCATGTTCTTCTGTAGACTGTCTGAAGATGTTGTGGAGAATCTTGATGTAGTGCTCTTTTTTAATGGTTTAGTATTACTGTGATTAGGTACTCTTGTCCATTGGCTAAATATAAAAACCCAAAATGTGAGGTTCACACCACCATGTGTGAAGTTAGGCATGGTGTTATTAGGGTTATGGCCTCTTCTTATTAAAGCAAAATGAAGGACACATCATTGTGGCCAAAAAATGAAATTTTTTTTCTTCTGACCATAAAACAGATGACCAGAAGTGTTCCTCTTTGTTCAGATGAAAGAAAAATGTTGTTATTTGGCCACAATGATGTTTGCATGCTTGCATCATGATGTGTTTGGCATCAAAAGGAGTAGCATTCAACCCTAACACCATACCTAACTTCACACATGGTGGTGGGAACCTCACAGTTTGGGTTTTTATTTTTAGCCAATGGACAAGAGAACCTAACCACAGTAAAACTAAACCATTAAAAAAGAGCACTACATCAAGATTCTCCACAACATCTTCAGACAGTCTACAGAGGAACATGGTCTTGGACACCAGTGGACACTTCACCTCGACCACAACCCAAAACACACAGCCAAAATGGTGAAGAAATAGTTAGTGGACTAAAACCTTAATGTTCTGTAGTGATCCAGCCCAGTCCTGACTTGAATCCAGTTGAGAATCTGTGGAGAGAGCTAAGATCAGGGTGATGGTCAGGAGACCCTCCAGCCTGAGAGAGTTGGAGCTCATTGATAACGATGAATGAGCAAATATACCAGTGGACACAAGCAGAACGCTGGTCAGCAATGATAGGAAGAGTTTGATTGATGAAATAGCCAAAAAATTGCTTTTCTATTGATTATTGAGAAGGGTATGAATAATTTTGGACATGACACTTTTTATTCAAATGTAAATAAAAGTTGTAAAATATTTTTTTTCACAACAATGCCTCTTGTACATTGTTCTATTATATTCTGGGACACATCTGTGTCATTTCCAGTCAAGAAAACACTTTCTGGTTCAAAAAAATGAACTTTAAGTCAAAATTTGCCAGGGGTATGAATAATTTCGTTTACGACTGTACATGTTACCAGAAATAGATAGGAGGTACTGTTCAGGGAATACTAAGATGACTACTAACACTAAAAACTGTGCCAATCTCAGTTTCCGTGAAAGTACCAGCATTTCCAGTGTGTGTCCATTCAGTGATGGTGGTGACTCATATAGTTTCAGAAAGTGGGCGTGTGTCTAGGGCATCTGGCAACTGAATTATTAAAGGTGAAAGATCCACCAGTGTGAAGAGTTTAGACATGGTCTAGCTCTTAACTACACTTATCTGCACCCCTTCATCAGAAAAAAAGACAGTCCGATATTTCTGTGCTGACCTAAAAATACGTTGTGCAGCTCACTAATGTAGAGAGCTCCAGTGTGTAAACTACTATTAGAGCTACAGTAGTATCTAGCTTCTGCGCATCTCCACATCAGAAGAGATTCACTCTGCAATGCTACGTCACCACTATCAGAAAGAAGCTCCTCAGTGTGTGTGACCCAGATACTGTACTCACATACTGCTACGCTGCTATATATGACCTAGAAACATGCATATGCTTCAGCTATTCCCACATCCTACTAAAGATGTACAACAGATGCTCTTAGCTGTATAGAATGGCCTACCTCTGACCCGTTCTAGTCCTTTTTGATAATTTACTTCCATAAGAAAATTCTGATAATTAAGGAAGAGTTTTGCTTGAGTTTGTTGCATTTACATGATAGTAACATAATGTGAGATTATGCTCGTACTTTTTCTGTTTTTGGACCATTTGACAGAATTAGGAGAATAATCGAATGCATAATAGTGTACACAGAGAAGTGACGCTTTGTGTCGGTGTGTAGCGTGTGAAGCAGCAAAAGAGATAACAAAAGCACAACACCTAGAGCACACATCAAATGCAGAAAACATTACTGTATGTATCAGTCACAGTGCAAAAAGACATGTGCTTGACTAAATTTAAATAGTTAACTGTTGGTGTATACATCAATTTGTTACAGTGAAAAGTTAAGTTATTTAGTAATGTATATGTTTTTTCTATTCTGCAGCACCTCAAGGATGCAGTGAGGACTGCAAAAGGGTGCCACCACCAAAACCTAAGAGGAATCCAAACACTCAGCTGAGCGTTTCCTTTGATGAGTCCTACATCAAAAGCCACAGTAGCAGCGGGATGTGCACTCCCAAACCTCTCCATTACGTCACCTCGCCCTGTGAACGCAACCCATCACCACCCCAGAGCGACGACAGCCCCACTGATGACTGTGAAGATGAGCCAGTCTACATTGAAATGGGAGGCATAGATGTTGGGCCAAGGGAGCCTCTGAAGAGTGAGGATGAGGAGCCTGGGGAAGCGGTGTATGAAGAGATGAAGTACCCAATTTTGGATGATAACGAGTACCGCACAGACCCCATAGGCTGCCGTTCAGCGTGTCCCACTCCCGCACCCTATGACCCTGAACCCCTAAGCCGCTGTTCTACTCCTCGAAACATCCCTCTCTGTGACATTCCTGCACCTTTTCCAAATCTGCTGACCCATCGTCCTCCTCTGCTGGTGTTCCCTCCTGCTCCGGCCCAGTGCTCCCCTAACTCAGACGAGTCACCCCTCACTCCTCTAGATGTAACCAAACTGCCCATGCTGGAGAACCAGCCCTACAGCAAATCCCCCACATCCTCATCAGAGCCGCCCTCTTCAGCACACATCAGGAGAGAGCTGACAGCCACACCGACCCTCACCGTGTCAGGGCGCTCCTCTGCTCCTCCTCTGCCCTGTACACTCTACAAATCATCCTCTTCATCATCCTACCAGCGCAGCCACTCTGCCTGCCCTTCACCTGTCAGCATGGGCCGCTGTCTCACTCCTCTGAGCCTTATGCGGACACCCCCCTTTGATGCTCCCATGCCTTTTCCTGGGGGACTGCCACGTAGTGCCTCTGCCACTCCACATGGGAAAGGGTCCCCTCCACAGGACACTGTCGGACGACTCCATGGCTCTATGCAAAATGTGTCAACGGGCCGTTCCCGGACCCCTACAAGCCCACTAGATGAACTGACAAACCTCTTCACCACAGGCAGGAATATGCTCAAGAAGAACTCCAGTGGCAGGAAGTCGAAGGAGCCTGGTGAAAGTGAGTCATTGACTTTCAGTACTACTACTATCTAGGAATTTGACTTTGTTAGCCTTAAATAAGAATTTAAGGCTGCCAATGTAACAATCTGGTTATGTCAGAAAATAATAATTTATGGTCACTGGCCAGGATATTAATTTGGAGGAAATTGACAAAAATCTCTGCATGAAAAGTGGTACCTCAACATTCTGAATTTAGCCAACCAAGTCTGACAGTGATAGTATGATTTAATCTGTGGGGATTAGAGAAAAAAGCAAACAGCAGGTCACTAATATACTCATGGCATTAAGCCATCAGGCAGTATTATTTCTAAATATGTAAACATCCTTTTAAATACAGTTAGCCATGACATACTTCAGACAGCCAGTCCTCAAACTGTGAAACTACTTCATCTGTTCATCATTATTATTAGTTAAAATAAGAACTGATTCAAATGAACATAAAGAAAGATTTGAATTATGAATCATGTAATTCATTATAGATAGACTCATTAGTAATAACGTTATATTTATTTGCTGTAGTTTGAATACATAAGGTTTTTAGATGGGATGAGAGATCATACTGTATATAGTGAATATATTTCTGTGCAGAGGCAAAAATTAAAAGCTTAAAAGAAATTTTTGAAAAATAGCAACTACAACATAGCAACAGTAGAAGGAGAAAAATCCCTGTTTCTTATTTGCAGATTTTCTTCTTATGGGCAATCCAGACAATCACAGTTTAGTTCATGGCTGTCTCCTTATGGGCAAAGCTGTGGCTCTAAACTCAAATCTACGCCTGATCAAAAACTTTCCCTCTCTCTGTTTTTTATCCAATCAGCACAACTCTGCCTCTGCTTGTGGAAGCAGATGCCTCACTGTGGCTTGTAGATACTGAGGCCTCTGCTTGTGGAAGCAGATGCCTCACTGTGGCTTGTAGATACTGAGGCAGTTTTAGGACATTTTGTCTTAAGACAGAAGCTATGTTCAATCTAGTTTGCAAACTTTGTAATGATTGTATCAACACAAGTTGATGAAGCATCAATTCATAAAGATGTCTTTTAAAAAGTGCAATTTGTTCTCTAACCTACAAGACAATTAACAGGTTTATATGCATATGTTGAATGGACCCATATATAACAGCAGGTTGTGTTTGTTAGTTTATGTAAATTATGCATTTGCCTTATAATCCAACACCTGTGTGTGCTGTACATGTGGCTCAGAGACTGACAGGTTGACTGTGTTGCTCTGGTTGTTGTAAATCAGATTTAATGAGTCCAAATCTAAAACGTGAATGGATTTTTTTTCTGAGGCTGTGGTAGAAGCGAAAGCTGGCCTGACCCACTTACCAACTGCTCACATACGCACACTAACATGCACACACAGTCAAGCGCCATATACGTACATCACCACTAATGTGGCCATGACAGTGGCTGTTTGCACAGGTTGTGTATTTATTTATATGACCATATCTTACATAAAGATCAATCGTACACATGCAATTGTATTTGTTCACTGATAATCTATAATGCTTCAAATGAGTGACATACATGTGGCTCTCTCAAAGCAAACAGGCCGCAGCGATCAAATACCCAGTTCAAAGGACTCAAAGACATTGTGTACAATAGCTTCGTGACTTGAACATATTCTGTTTAAATGTCTAGCACATAATCTTATTTAACTAGTTTTGCAAAATCAGTGACATAGTTAAAGACAGATGCTGCTATTAATGAAGACATGCACTATTATGCAGTACACAAGAAAGCATATTATTCGGTTGGTGTCCCGCAGAATGAGTTATGAGCGACCCCTGGTGGTTTTCTTAAGGTACTCAAAGATGAGGTCTCTCATCACAATATTATTTTTGTTTTGAATTACATTTATATACTGTAATAATGAATTTTAATGAAATCCAATTGAGAAGGCAAACATAACATACGTTGTATTATGTTAAAAAAAAATGTAAGAATTTCTAATTCCATAATGATGGTGTATCAACATTCAGCAAAGTAACCATTTCCTGTTCTTTTACAGCTGAGTCCAAAAGTAAGTCCCATAGTGAGTCCAAGCGTGAGGGCAAAGAGAGGCACAGCCACAGTCACAGTAAGGAGTCCAAACGAGAATCCAAGGATCGTCATAAAGACTCTTCTCATCGGAGGGAGCGGGACAGAGACCGGGACAAAGAGCGTGAGCGAGGCTGCAGCAGTGTGGAGCTACTCCCCCATAGACGCAACAGTAAAGACCGGACTTTAGACACACCTCTTGTCCACAGAGACAGCAGGGACCAGGGCTGCAGCAGTGTAGAGCCCATCTCAGTGAGAAGGGACTCAAAAGACAGAGGCTGCAGCACTGCAGAGCCACCTGCTGTGATCAGAAGAGATTCCAAGGACAAAGGGAGTAGCAATGGTGACATGCTGGCACGGAGAGACAGCAAGGACAGGAGCGGGGGACATATAGTGGACACTATGTTGCGTCAAGAAAGCAGAGACAGAGATAGACTACCAGATCAACCGCCAGAGCTTTTACCAAAACAGGACAGCAAAGAGAGGGTTAGGAATGGTGTGGACTGCAGGCATGAGGGTAAGGAGAGACTGCGAGATCAACCACCAGAGCTTTTACCCCGTCAGAATAGCAAAGAAAGAACTAGGAACGGTTTGGACTCACAACATGAAAACAGAGACAAGCCACCTGAGCTTCTGCCGCGGCAAGACAGCAAGGACAGAGTTAGAAGCGGGGCGGATTATAGGCAAGATCATAGATCGGATTTGTTACCGAGACAGGAAAGCAAGGAGAGAATGAGAAGTGATCAAGAACATAAACATGAAGGTAGGATAGATCAACCACCTGAGATTCTAACCCGTCAAGAAATATCCAGAGGCATTAAAGAGAAAGTCAGCTACAACTCCGAGACCAAGCAGGATGGAAGGAGCTGTTATAATGGAGGAGATGTCCCTCCACCTCTTCTGCCCAGGCAGGACAGTAGAGACCTCAGCAGAACAGGCCTGGAGGTGAGAAGGGATAGTCATGACAGAAGTTTGAATGGTTCAGATAGACACCATTATGATGTCAAGAATACAAGAAGCCCAGGGGCAAGAGAGTATAGGAGTGATAATAATAAGGAGCGAGGGTACAGACCAGACGGTACAACACGGCGAGAGAGCAGAGGAAACTATGGCACAGACCAGTCGAAAGCACAAGACAGGAATGGTAGCACAATATCAGGGCAGCCTTCATCTGCTACAACTCCTACTCGCAAAGAGAGGTCCAGCGGTAGCCCACCAATGGCAGGAAATGGTGAGTATAAGACCAATGACAACAACATCTAAATAGTTCAAAAACGTGAGACTGACAAAAGGTTGCATGAATGTGTCTTTACTTTTAAGATATGAAAGGAGCACCAAAATTTGGCCACTCACCATCAGTGTCTGCTAACCCTTCTCCAATGGGAACACCCCAGAGGAGAGCAGCAGAAACACACAGTCAGGTATCTGATTTTTATATATATATATATATATATATATATATATATATATATATTTGTTATATTTGCTAAGTAACTTAATTTGATTAGTAGCTCAATGTTTTGGTCATTTCTCTCAGATGCCCCAGATGCCATGGGTATGTGGAGACACTACTATGCTGGAGCAGATTGAGCGGAAGCGTACTCTGTGCATGGAGATCCGCTCTCGGCAGCACCCACAGCTGCAGAAGTCTCTAGAGAGGCGGTCCCCAGACAGGAGTGATGATAAGCATCAGGAGCACAATCAGTGCAAGCAGGAAAGCACATCTGTCCTCCCAAGCTGGGGCAGGAACAACGGGGCCAAAAAGATCCGTCCTCCCCCATACCCCACTCAGAAAACAGTGTTCTGGGACACAGCCATCTGACATTAATGACACACTTAACACCTCCCTGCCACACAACCCCAAATTACCCCACCCCTCTTTCCTCTGGCTTGTCCTAAAGTGCCCTGCACATCACATCAGGAGAAGCGGATCAGCCACATAGAGCACCAGAGGGGGTTATAGTTGATGTCAAAGGACAATGGTGAATACCATAGCAATATTTCTGCTTGTTCAGGTTGTCATGTTTTCTCATCATCACTGGTGATAATTGCTATTTTTCTATTTCCTGTGACTGGATACTTGTAATATAATTAGTAGACTAGATATTTGATGAATAGATATTTTCTAAATCAGATGGAAATTAAAGATCAACTTAAATTATGTATAGTAGATAGTAGATGGAATCTAATGTTTGTTTATGTTCATGTTATTTTACATTTCAAAGCATAATCTATCAATACGTGTACTGTAGTAGCATCATTTTCTTATGCCCAGGTCTTTTCTGTGCTCAGAAGCACTATATGAATGGACGACTTCTGTCTATATATTCTTTGCATTTTACTGTTGTATTGTAAATTGAGGCGTTGCGTCAGCGTGCTTTAGAGTCCAGCGCCCTCCAGTCAGTTCTAGAATGTACAACAGTCAGTCCTAGAACACAAGCGGGAGTCTCTGTGTGCTGCAGTTTGTAAATTACAGTAAGAAGCTGTGTAGTCACTGTGTCAAAGCCTTTCAAAGCAGTTTAACTTTTCTTTTTCTTAAAACTGTGGGCTGGCATGTTGTAATGTAGCAAACAGAAAATGTGTGACATGTTTCTACTGTAATCTTTATACACTTTGAGGGTGGGTTGGGACTTTAGTAAATTAGAACATACATTATTTACAGTATAATTTGCAAAACCAGCCAAAGCCTATTAAAGCGAGAGGGACGTGGTTGCACTTTGGATAGCTGATTACACAATATGAGATTGGTGTCTAAAGCTGGTGAATACCAGTGACCTTACTTTGCCATGCACTCTACGAGCACCATGACACAGTGTAAATACTTGATGCCAACAACCAGCCCGTACAATCAACACCTGAGCTTTTAGTACACTTATTAATTTAACTGCAGATTATAATAGCCATATGCACTTGCTTAAGAAATGATTTTGGAGATTATGCTTATATATGTATTTTTAAAAAATATTATGAGTCAAGAGCTGTGCCATGTTTTAACTCATTGGCAGAAGAGTATAGCCTCAGGAGAATGGCTGTGTGTGACATACAGTCATGTATTGGTTGTCTGGTCTGACATTCCTAATTTAATTGGCTGGAAACCAATAATGAAATCAAATATTTCAGTTGTACAAGGACCTATAACATGGCAGCAGCTCTGCTCAGTGACAATGACAATGGTTGCACAAGGGCCTACAAATCTTTGTTAAAAACAAAACTGCACTATCCATCATCTTCCATCACATTTAATCAGGCTGGTTACATACATGACCCTGTTCCCTGCTCTCTCCCTCTACCTCAGCCTCCTACTCTCATCAACTAAATTGGTTCTCTTTTGCACAATGCAATGTCAACATTGCCAAAAAAGGATGGGCTGAAAAAGACTAGCCCACAGATTGCAAGTGCAGTACCCCTTTTCTGATGAGAACCAATGTGACAGAGGTCCCTTTGTAGTGTACAGGTATATGTGTGTCTTTGAGGGAGAGAGTTGTGTGAGAGTGTGCCAAGCTACACTGTATGCAAGTTGACTCTTTCAAATGATTGTTTTAAGATATTCACTTTGCCCTCTTCATGATGTGGTGGGTGGACATTTGAAATGTAATAATGATGATGTACAATCTTATTGTGTGTATAAACGTGCACTGTGAAAAGGTATGGAGAGCACCGCACTGTCAGAGTCCTCTGTCTTATTGCACTGAGTGTTCTCTTGTTTTGCATAATAAAAAAGGAAAAAATGGTGGAGATAAAAAGTACTGTATTCTGATTGTCACATGGGTTTGTTGAGAGAAATAAATAAATATGAATATAAATTAAGTTATGAAAAAAGAAAATACTTTTGTTTAATTTATTTACATTGAGCGATGCCAGAGAACCCAAAAAAGCCATGCACTCATTTTGCAAAAAATGTTGGATTAAAAGCTAGACTGTGGTCTGGACAAAAATATAACAATAGTCTACTGGTTGTCATGTGCTGTACCTGAAACAGGTTAAATTAAATCACTGATTACTGACTTAGTCAAGCTAACCAAAGTTAAACATGTCATTTACCACCATCTGTGCTTCTGCTCAACTTAAAGTTGTGAAGCAGTAAAAAGTACTCTGGTCAGCTCTGGTCAAACAGAGGTCAAACACTGACTATAGCTTTCATCACCTGTGTCCTCACTGAGTCAGACTGACACTGAGCAAAGATGGCAGCATTGTTTCACACTACAGCACCAGTGATTTTGTAGGCTACTCACCAACTCCTCCATAACCTCCTCCATGACCTGTGTGTTGCTGAGTGGACGCCAACGTAGGATCCAATGTAACCAGGTTGCTTCATCTCAGAGCAGGCACATTAATTACAGTAGGGATGCGACCTTAGTAACACACAGTCCTGGAGCAATATGATCTTAGTCTCAAAAAGAGAATCAAAACTAAACGTGTGTAGCCTATAGGCCTATATTGCACTTTTTTTTGACAAAAAAAAAAGTACATAGCAGACAAGATGTAAAATTTTAACGTAAAAACGTTTACAATTTTGACCTAAAACTAAAAAATATTTTAACCTGATTGCCATGTGGTGGCGAACTCCCAAATCTCGCGAGAATCCACAGTGCATGTGCAAGATCCTACGAGCATCTGAGTCGTAAAAGATTTCTAATCTTTTACGACTCAGATGCTCGTAGGATGCTCGTAGGATGCTCGTAGGAACACTTTGTCCATTCATGTACAGATTGACAACATTTGACAACAGTTGAAAGTTTGGTGTAACAAAAATATCTTATGATTGTTGAATAAGGATAACCTAGAGTCATAATTATAGGCTTAGTCTCAGTTATACGCGTGTCTGTGTACATTGACTGAATTATGCAGTTAATGCCAAGTGTCAAATTCTATGATGATAACGTGAAACAGAAAAAAGTTAAAGATGTTTAAATAGAAATGTTCAGGCGGACCCCCATGTAAGCCCCATTGGAAGAATTTCCCCCAGGAGTCATTTTTGAAAGTGAAAGTCACTTGGTGATAAAACAGTGTATAGTTTAAAATGGCAGTCATATAGGCCTACACTGTAATTAAACGGATGCCAATTTAGTAGGCCTATGTTTTATATTATACTGTATTCTAATACAATATAATAATATTTTCTTGATTATTCTACTTGTCCAGCAGATGGCAGAGATGCATCACCTGCGTTTACAATGAGGCATGACCGTAGAAACCAAAACACAATAAATTTTAATATTCCTGAAATAATTTAGTTTTCTGTCGGTGTTCACGGTTTTTGTAAAACGGTTTATTTTCATTATTGTTAACAGCGTAGACACAAGGTGACTCTTTCACTGTTTAGTTTGCTGTCTATTGAATGATTTGAATGACATTTACCCAAACAGGGTTATAAGCAATGTTAACCTTCTTAGCAGTAAAAGGCACAAAGTATGTCTTTCAGCAGGCCTATGTCAAAAATAAATAATGGGATTTTACATTCTGTTGTGTTCAATATCAGCACCCACAGTAGGCTACATGGTCTCTGCCAGTCTGAGCTTTCTACTATTTTTATACCATGCCGAGCCTGATCTGTTGTAGTAACTTTTTGGTAGGCTACAACTAAACTTATGGTGAATATTCATCCTACTTTCTTGTGTCTTTTATTAGGAATTGCTGGACCTCAGGAGCAGATGGGGCTCCAGGTGGGCAGTTAAGAGGCCACTGACATCCTATTTTTCATTCCCAACATGGTTTCTTCCCCCCTTTTGTTTATACTAAACATATTCTTTACAGTCTGTGACTTTCTGTTATAGAGGCCAAGTGTCTGGGAATTACAGTATGTGCCTGGCCAACAAGGTCCATCAGGCATCCCAAAACTATGCAGGGGCTGTTTACCTTTAAAGATAATGTGCTGTTCTCATACACTAGAGAAAACATTTTAAGTCTATCAAGACTCAATGCCATACACTGGACACTTTATTATATAGAATTTATACCTAATAAAGTGGCCCGGGTGTAAAACCCCATCTGCTTCAGAACACTCAAGTGGCCAGTGAGTGTATGTCACTCCATCTGGCAATTGATTGTTGTACATTCAGGGCATAAAGAGGAAAACTGCAATGGTTATTAGAGATCTGGAGATCTGGAAAATACCATTATCTTTGTGTTTTCTCAAGATGCACAACTCAAAAGATGGATGAAGAAATTCAGTGGATTTATGGCAGATGCTCACTAACATAATCCAAAAAGTAAAGGGGCCAAGCATTTAGAATTATGCTTCATGTTAATCCAAAGTCTACTGTTAATCACATTTGTTAATTCGATATGGCATGTTTCTATTACAATAAACTAAAATATTATCTTTTAGCGATCCTTGTTCATGAGACTTAAAGATCAAAGTAAACTAATAGAGCTGAAGAAAATGAGACTGTGTTCTTTTGCAGGTAAATATACAGCTAATAACAAGAAAATGAGAAATAATTGATTCCATTTTAACGACATTCACACTTGATCATGCAGAAGGCATCTGTGTAATTAGTCTTTACCCCTCCGCACATTGCAAATTATTATGTTTTCACACCATCTAATTTGACCACATTTTCTCTTTTAGCACTTTAATTCACATGTGTATTTCCAGGTTTTTGGATGATCTTCTCTGACACTGGCCCTGAGAAATTAAATTTAAGCCCAGTGGAAATTGATTTAAAGGTATAGTTTGAAAGATTCCTAAAAAATGTTTGAAATAATAAAAAATAGCTTTATCTGAACCACACCTTTCATGACCACCATCATAGTAGCTGTGCAGAAAATCATACAGAGCTATACATTTTCTTTTTGACATAATAGGAACAAAATGGCAACTCCCCCAGATTGAAAAACACATGAAAAGGCTATTCCCCAAAGCTGTCACTACTTGAATGCCACCTTGAATTAAAGAGTGTTACATGTCCTGGAGCACACAGTTGTCAGCATGAGGAGGAATGCTCTAGCTGTAAAGTGCTCTCCTTAGCCTTTTTAACAAGATTATTCTGCTGCCGACAGTGGGCACTTACTAATTGTTTAGGCGGTGGTATTGAGCTTCTACACCTTTGTAATTGGGTTAGAATGACGATTTTGTTGAGAGCTTCATCTTATTCAAGGTTGTCTCCCCCGTTTGAGTAGGATGTGTCCTTTGAATTTACTCATCTTACGTATCCATGCTAATTCACTATATGTTGAAGTATCCAGACATGAGAAATTTAAATAGATAGGTGGGGGTACAAATAACATTATACTTTAGCTAGATATTGAGCTGTGATTTTTACTCATTCACACATTGGTGGTAAACTACTTTGGTTGCCACAGCTGGCCTAAGGCAGAGACGTGGGGGCCAGACCACACCAAAGATCTCCCTGACCACCATCAAACTAGGGGTACAATATGGCAATAAAAGATTGTATCGTGACATAAAGTTATGATGATCTGCTAATGTGGGAAGATCACTGAATCATGCTACAGTAGAGAAACATGTACTGTCAAAATTTTTTTGATAAAATCAAACTCCTGATCCTGGCTTAGTAAAATCATGAACGACCTCCTTTTCCTTCTGTTCGCACAGCCACCCAATATTTATTTCTCCAAGCCTTTAGTAATTTACAGTGTAATTAAAACTAGATATTTATTGAGATCTGCTGGAAGTACACAGTCAAGCTAAGCAGAGCAGAAATCCCATTAAAGAGATTGATAGAAGAGATTCACAAGAGTGGAACAAATGATATGTTGACCTTTATGGCCTGAACAATCCATAATGTTCCAAATTTACGGCACAATCACGTTAATAATGAAGTCACTATTTCCCCATGAGTTGTTATTAATGTTTTATTGGACATGAGTGCACATACAGCGTACATGGGTTGGCTTTTAAAACATACAGCTTATCTTTTGTATTACTTAGACTGTCACAGTATTGTATGACCTTACTTGCACAATCTGATTAGTGTATTTTAGAGAAATGAGATACATGGTCAAAATGCCCTTATTAAGACCTTTTGACAAATTCTTTACAGTACAGTGGCCTCTACAGCAACACCAAATCAGACTTTGTGGGTTATCACTTTGACCAATAGGAGTCCAGTTTTACTTTAGTCCCTCCTCTGGCCTCAACAGACATCAAATAACCTACTTTAGATCATAGAACAGGGTCATATAGCCAATTTAAAGCATTCATTTTTGTATTTTTATTAAATTTTTTAATTATTTTAGGAAACATGCAGCATTTACACAAAGTATTGTGCACAATCTGCATTTGCACAAATTTGCACAAATTTGCACAATCTAATAGTATGTTTTATGGAAATGAGATACTCTGAACGGTCCAAATGCCCTTATTAAGACCCTTTGACAGTCTCTTTACAGTAGTCATAAATTACGTGCATCACTGATCTAGCACAAAATGACAATGGTCTTTATGCAAATAGCCTCCACAATGAGCAGCCTTTATAAAACCGCATCCTTGAGCTGTTTAGACCATTCGAAGGGGATGCTGGAAAGGGATGACTCCAAGAAAGATGGAGTCAGTGTTATATTTTGTGGCGTTTTTGTGTTTTACTTCATGTGTTGCAGAAAATATTGACTGGAAATTGCAAGAGAAGAGAGAAGTGGAAGATACAGCGGTAAGATTCCCACACAGATGCTATTGACTTGTGTTGGTTAAAAGGCAATAACGCTTTGAATACTCTGCAGCATTTGGATATACTGCCTACATGTTTTCTGATAAAAGTTTGTGGGTGATTTTGCTTATATCCTTGTGCTCATATTTTGTAACCTTAGAGGACTGGGCAAATGTTTTAGACAAATCATATTAGCAAAGTAGAAATATGTACAAAATAATGACAACTTGAGTGTTTATTTACAATGCAAAGTGAGCAAGAATACGTCCGTTGTTACCTGAATCCATTTAGATGTTTCTTATGACTGCTGACTTTGCATTTGGTAAACAGATTAAAATACAAAATAAGTTTCATATTTCCCAAGCAATTTCTTGTCTTTAAACATTTGCCCAATACTTTCAACACTGAATATTCAGTTGTTCATGAACTCATGAACTCACACAGTATTTTTCTTGTCAAAATAGCCACCACAGATGACCTCCTTTTTAGAGATGCTGTATCACCTCTCAAAGATTGCAAATGGAGCTGTCCACCGAGAACCTGAAGTCATGGAGAAAGAGAAGAAGAGTGGACGTGTGATGTGGGATAGGATGAACTCGAAAGGAGGATGCAGCTTCTTCTTTTGGAAATCCTGGGCTGTTTGTTGACTGGGGTCCTGTAAAGACTGCAATGGCTTTCTTTTGCACATATATTTCATTGCATTATTTATTCTACTGTCAAAATGCTTTCCATCTTTAAATATATGTTCTTAAATATATGTACTTCAGTGTACTGGATGTTGTTACTTTAGCAAAATCTGCTGACCATGTACCTTCATAATTTATAGTGTGTCTACAAGTATAAATCCATACATACAATAATGCTGAGTAGTTCATACAACGTGAAAGCTGACAGAGAGCTAGGAACCGGTGAAGCCATTATGAATAAATAAGGTTTTCTGATATCTACATTTCAACATTTATATATTTATACACTGCCTGGCCACATTCAAAGTGGCCAGGCAGTGTAAATATACATTCAGATGGTATTCTATGAACCATGATGTACATATGAATCACTTGTGTTACAGTCTTTCTGTCAATTTGAACCTGTTTAGCTGCACCTTCCATTATTTAGATTTTTTTTCTTAACCTTTTTCTGTAAACCCCACCGAACTGGGTGTTTTAAACCTTACTTAACACGGTGCATTTGGCACGACCAACTATGCCATATTTTAACAATTTCTCTGTTTGATGCTCAGTTTACCAAGGTTGTCTAAACATCTCATGACTAAATGAGTTGACTTGATGTCTGAATACTACATACACAGTTGCTGCCATTTGACTGGATGATTAGCGGTTGTACCTAATAAAGTGGACAGTGAATCATTATATTTCTTTGCCATATCTTTTCAGTCAATTCAGAATACTTTATTTTGTTATAGCACCTTAAACTGTTAACTGTCAATGAGGATTTTTAATTGCTATACATTTGAAATATCTGGTTAGTTTGTTTTTCCATATCCAGCATTGTGGGCTCACATTTTTATGCCTGGGTGTGCATAAAATGTGTGCATAATGTGTGACTCAAGACCCTGCAGATTATTGTGCAGATGAGTGTACATTAAAAACAAACTCCAGAAAGCTCTTCCTGGGGACATTTCTGTTAAAAATGCATCTAAAATGGAGACCTCAGTAAACGTATATGATGTAGTTTTGTAAAGATGACTAAGTAAACTAAAACACGGCTGGAAAATGGTGCAAAGTAAAGAAAAACATCAAATTGGATAAAACGCTGGGGAGAGAATTTAGATGAAGAAAGTGAGAGGGAAAAGAAAAAAGCATACAATGATTAAAGTTGGGGGTAGTCAGAGCTATCGTTTTTTGTCCCTGGGCTATTGGGATTGATCTGAGCAGCTTCACCGAGTAATAGTAGCCATGGTGCCCGCACATTTACATGCTCTCACTGCAGCAGCTTCTACCACTTGTGAGTAAAAACCTAGTGTGTGAGTGGGTTTGTGGGATAGCGTGCTGGCTGAGTGGGTTGACAATGTATGCGTGGGTGCCTCATTTACCTTGCTGTATTCAGGAGAAAACCGCAGTCCAGGGATGGCTTATAGTGGTCTCTTCTTTCCCAGCATTAGAGACGGTTATTCATTTTGCCCCACCAGCTCATAGCGATTTATTCAGATGTAATAGATGCAGATAAGAAAGAAGCCAGCCAGATCAAAGGAGGATCACTGAGCTATAATTGAACAGAGTCCAATTATTTTTAATGAGCAGAAACTGAATGCCCCACTTTGATGCGTGCAGGAGTTCCTTCACTTGTTCTATGTTGTTTTACATGTACAAGGACGGGGAAGAAAACAATAACTCCCAAAAGAACAGGCCCAAAACTAAGTAGTAGACAATAAAACAAAAATAAAACAATAAAAGAAAATAGTTTTGCTTTGAGCAGTCAAAGATACATTTAATGACTGTATAACTGATGTGTATTTGTTGTTAATATGTTTGTTTGTCATCTTTAGGACATTTTAGAAAAGGAAAAAGAAAAAAATTAATCGGTGCACATTAGGGCTGTAAAAAAAATCGATTCGCGATATATCGCGATACTTTTTGGCACGATACGTAGTATCGATACTTCCGCTGAGTACTTTCATGACGTCATCGTGCATAATTAATGAGCTACAGTCGTTCTGATGGCAGAGCTATTGACACTAGTTGAGCTGCAGTTCCCAGGCTGGCCACTAGGGGTACTGTATATGAGTGTATTGTGGTGCTTTTCCATTGATTAAACAGTGACTGCTTTGGCCAGAAGAGAGATCTTCTTAATACATTTGTATTGTGTTTGAGTGTGCCTCTATTAGACCAGGTGGGTATTTTGCTGTGGACTGAAAACAACTGTGTCTGAATTAGAATATAATTGTAGAATTATATTTATTGACCTTTGTGAAGAAAAGTTCTTACATATTCCAGAGCCAAAGAGTGACTTAGACATGATCTGGGGAAATAATGATTGTTTCAAATAATAATTAATATTTGACTGGTAATATTAAATAGTAATAGCTCTTGATTTAGAATTGAATTAGATCTTGGGGCATAAATGAACATTCTTTTAAAGTTAAGGAGAAGAAAATATTTCAATAATCTAT
>JAVQKG010118160.1:0-15282 GCA_036025885.1 Hypseleotris bucephala | reverse complement strand
CTTGAATTACAAGCAAAATTAAACATTACCCAACGATTATCGAAAGACGGTAGGCTAATAACATATATCACAATACTTGAAATCTAATATGTGAAGGAATATGATTTCATCTAAATTGGGTAATTAGCAAAGACAGGAGACTAGCACCAACCCACACACCTTACTGACTGTCTGAAGCCCCATTGTATAGGCTCCATAAGGCTAGTGTCACTTGAGATATAGCCTTCCTCTAACCACCTGTGCTTGAGACAGGAAGAGGAGGAAGGAAGCAGTGATGTAAAAAAGTATGAGCTTTGTCCGCTGCAGTAAGAGATAATGCACAATTTATTACTTTGAATAGTCTAGTACTGTGGTCTAGGATTCAATATTTACAGCCTGGTAAGCCATACCCACTGACTTCCCCAAAAATATTTTTGCCCCTTCACTGGGTCACTGTTTTCTTTTGGAACAATTGGGACTTCATACAAAATAGCAAAGGCTTTAAAAATTATTTCCCCAAGACTCTATGTTTAAATTAATGTATTAATGTTGGCACTACTCCAAGAAAACCCAATTTGAATAAAAAACTAAGGACTAGAAGTATCATCAATATTTGGATAAATATTAATAACTCTTAAACAATAAAATCTGTTGGGTAAAGTTCAAATCATTTCAGATGCATTTTGGATCCAGAATACATTGCAAATGTGCTAAGATAATATAATGTGGTTACTTGTAATGACTAGGGTAATCCTAAAATGTAGTAAAAGGTTGCTTCCTAACAATAGCTTCAGCAATTAAGTCAGTGTATGTCAGATCGTCTCATAGTATATAAAATAGACTCACTGGTAAACATGGCGTGGAAGTATGGGCTGCATGAGGCCAGCACCACTTTATGAGCCTTGATTTCTTTGTTGGACACATGCAGCACAATGTCACAGAGGAGGCCTCTCTGTCTCATCCGGTTCATAGACACGAAGGAGTCGTGGTAGTGGCGTTTGGAGTTGTGCGAGATGCTGTGGCCATCGCGGTTCAGCAGCTGCATGCCCCCCTCCATCATGCTGCCTGAGCTGCTGGATGTGGGCTCCTGCCTGGCCCGCACTCTGGGCAACTAGAGCATGAGAAATAATATGTCACTTAACATTGAAACACTCATCTGTCCAAAATATGACAGCTGATGGAGAATGTATCTAGTCATCAGAATCCACATTGTGTTGCCCTGTGCAAATGTTTTAGGTAAGTCCATAAACAATTATGTTTACTGTTGTTTGTTGTGGTATCATTTAAAGTTGGGGATTTTATTGCATATTCTTACCAGTGGGACATGATGATGGGTGATCACAAGATAAACTGGTTGTTTAATTTCAATTTTTTTATGGTCACATGATAATAATAATTATTATTTATTTATTTATGACTTAGGAACATAAGGCCATTGTCTTAGTTTGTAGTTTGTTATCTTGAAGGCAAAGTGGTCACATGACTGGTTTTGAATATTTCTCTTGAACTCTGAATGCAATTTAACTATTAGTTTGTCTAACCTGTATAACACTCTGACACAGTGCTGTATATAAACTAGATATGTATGTGTCCAGACAGGTGTCCTAAGTAATCATTGTCCCTTTTGTCATTCTTGCGATGACCACTTTGACAGCTCTGACACATGACAAAATCTTGGTAGAAATACAATGTCTACATAGGGGCAAGGCTGGATATTACTACCAAACTATAGTCTTTTTTACTTTTGATTTAGAGTTTCGTCTTGTGATAACCTTTTGCTTGATATCTTTCCAGACAGAAGTAAAATAGCTTTAGGAATAAGTGCACTCCCCACCTCATGCCAGCTGCAGGTGCGGGTAGGAGGGTAGGAGGCTGTAGCCTGAGTTAGCCCTTGCCTCTGTATTCTGTTGCATAACTATCATCACGCTGCATCTTACAATTTTCTCAAACACATTAACAATGATCCAACACAATCATGGGATGTAATAAACCTGCCTAGAACGAATTTATTATAGACACAAATAGTAGGTACAGAGATGAGCAAACTAGATTAGAAATGTATGCACACGCAAGCAGCCTAGAAAAGTCCCTACAACATGTGCTCAGTCTAGTGCTTAGAAGAATTGAATATGATACAAAACAACAAATATAAAGTTAATGGCAATTTTCTGAGCTAGACCATGTATCCAATAAAGCATCTGGTCATTTGCTCCTGTAACCCACCTGCTTCACATTTGAAGATCTGCAAACCTTGATGCAATGAATGTTGAACTATTATCTCAAACCAGTCTGACTTTGGCATTTTTGTCAATAGAACTTCCGCTCACTGGAAGTTGCTTCTTTTTCAAACCATTCTCTGCAAACACTAGATAAGGTTGTATGTGAAAATGTCCGGTCCAACTGGAACAAACAATTATGCCATGGTCATAGTCTCTTAAATAATCTTATTTCTGTTGTCTAATGCTTGGTTTGAACTTTAGTAGATGTGCCCTGAACACACTCCATGTTATGTGACGGATTTGCAGTAAGCTCACAAACAGGTAGATAAGTCAACATAAAACTGAACCTTGGATGAGTGAATATTTGAAAAACATTTCACTATGTAAACAGCACCCAGAAAAAATGACAGGGTAATGTCTATACCAAACTATACCACACTGGTGGCTGTCACAATGAGACTAGTGTGCATTTAGAATTTTAATTGAAAGTAAAGGTTGACAAAGGCTGTAATCAGTTTTGAAACACGCCTACTTCACATACAATATAGTGTTCAATTAACAACCCTCTCAAATGTCACCACCACAGCTGCTCAGCGTCTGGCGTTTAGGGGCTTCCACTTTCCAAAACACAATAGACCACAAAAACACACCAAGCCATGTTCCTGTCTGGGCTACAGTTCTCATGGGAATAACATGGGACAATACTGCAAACCGAGACAAAGATAGACAGGAGGATGGAGCAGCTAAAACCACACAGCTCAACCTAATAGACTAATCCACTTGTGCTGTCAACCTCTGCAAAGAATTGTAAAAATCTAAAAATGCTTTCTCTTCCTATTCTGGCTTTTGCTTCTTCTATTCAGACAGCACATGCAAAGTGATGAAGGAGGACACATTAGGTGATGTCTTTAGCCCCACATTATGAGTCTCTTCATACAACACCCCTCTTATGTCATCCCCCAGCCCCACTGCATGTATTTTGAACAGCATCCCCTGCAGTAAGACAGAATAGATGTCTTTTCTTTACCGGTGCCTGTGTCGCTGCTGCGGTGGTGGGACCCAGCCTGTCTGCCTTCTCCTCCTCGATGTGATGGTGATGGTTTTTGAATCTGCAGCTGTCGCGGTCAGAGTTGGGTTTATAAATGGTACCGAAGCCTGCCTATCTGTCCATAGTCTGTTTAGTGCTGGCTGCGGTTGACGTCAATGCAAAAAAAAAAACATTGTATGAACGCTAACATGGGGTTGTTTTAAGGTGGAACGGATACAGCTGTATGTTTAAGGCGAGTCGTATCCTCCAATGCAGAAATAACACAGTCGGACAATAAGCGGATCTGTTTAACAGCATCCCAGTTAATTAAAAGGCAATTTTAGATGTATTCATTTCTAATCGATGCATCTGACAATAACGACCTTAAGCGACGTCTTTTGTCTACTTTAAGTCCGGAAGTGTGTTCAATAAATTGTGCTATGGCAACACGATGGGCGGGGTTAGTTGACTATTGGTCAAAACGCAGTGCATCCTCCCCGCCCCTCTCACAGCGGCAGACCCTCAGGTAAAGACCAAACCACCATCCAATTAATACATGATTCCTGAGGATTTACCCAATAATTGCACATTTCATAATAACAAAATGTAAAAAATAACTATATTAATATATTAAATATTTTATAGTAGGAAACTGCAGGATCCATAGGAAGCAGGAAGTAACACTTTAAAATTGAAAATAAATCTATAGTGTAATATACTTGACAGTGTAAATGTTCCCAAAATTACACATTTTATTAATTACAATGACAAATGTACAAATAAAAGTATAAGAGCGGCTTTTCATTAGGGAAAAACACATTGACTAAAGAGGGAAATGCACTCATTTTTTCCTACACTGCACACAGTACACTTGACAGCTTTGCCTTTGCAGTGACTGAAAGCTTGATTTTCTGTTAATTGTGTCATTGTGTATTTTTCAAAAGCAGAACACAAACACTCTCATTTGTTAAGAAGGACAGTGCACCCAGTAACTGAAAAATAAAGCTAGTTTTTCCACATTGCATTTAATTTACTTGTACCCTGGGCTCAGTCTGCAGTGGCTAAAGCGATGGGAGCGCTTGACTTTATTCACGTTCAGTCTAAAACCGAAAGAAGCAGCAGCCATGACCTATGCAGGCTAGACAAGATTTGCCAGCAGCACAGTGTATTGTATTGGAACTCACCACCAGCCGTCGCCTGTGCCGATATGACAGCGGTGATTTCCTCCGGTTTGTGAGCTTGCCCAGTTTTGTGGCTCTGTATCGTCGCTGAATGAAAAATAAGATATATGACTATTCAGCTCCGGGTCCGTGTCTCGTGAATAGAGCTGATAATTTGATTTAAACCTCACGTGTAGCATCAAAACACTGCTTTCTCTTGTGTCCACTGCGTCCATAGCGTTAATTTAGTGGTTGGCGTCCTCTCCGCGTTATTTGCTCCATTGCTTTTGAACCCTCTAACTATATAGACTTAGCTGTTTCGTATGCTTTAAAATATTATATTTCGATGCGTTCAAAATGGCAAAGAGTGGATTAACTGCGCAGCGCGTGAATTGACAACTTTATTGAAATTACTACCCTTCTGCCTTGAGTTGTGGTCTGTGAAACAAAAACCAACACGCCCCTACGGTGCAGCAGAGGATTGTGGGTAGTTTGGCTGAAGTCACGTTGTACATCCAGCATGGCAGGCAAACAGAAGCGGTATGTTGTGTTTTAATGGCTTTTTTATTCTTTTATTGCATTGTTTGCATGTTATAGTTTGACGTTAATGCTTTCACCGTTGACCCGGGGAATAATTATGTGACAAGCAGAAGAATTGACGCTGGATGTAGTTGTTTACATAGTATTGCTAAGCTAATGATGCTAGTCGTTGAGTTTCTACAAGTTGCATTATTTTGCCACCAGGTTATTCAAAACAATCGTTATATACCAGTTGTCATTATTCACATACCAGTATTGCTTTTAAATAGTGTAAAATTCAAATGTTTCAGTTTGATGGTGCCATGTAAATTATGTAATTCAATGTCTATAACTAATGTATAATTCATGTGTTACTCCTATGTGTCTGTTAAAGGAAATTAGAAGACCTAAGTGTGGATGAGTTCCTGCTGTCAGGGTTTGATTCTGGTGAAGATGACAATGCTGAGGAAGAGGCACCTAAAAAGAATGAGAAGAACCCCAACAAAAAGAAAGAACCACAAAACAAGTGAGATATATGATCAGCTTTCTACATTAACACATAGCTATCATGTATGTCATATAAATATTATAATAATTGCAACTAACCCTTCAGTACCATTATAACATGTGTGTATATTTACAAGTTCTAACAACGTAGACACCGTCTGTTCAATTTTATCTGTATGCAGTGTTCTTTTTATTTATTAATTATTTATTGTAAACTTATTTTCTCTGTTTTTAGAGTTGACAAGAAAAAGGGCAAAGCTTCAGAGCACAAAGAGCAGCTGTCCAGGTTAAAGAACAAAGATCCTGAGTTTTACAAGTATTTGCAAAACCACGACCAAACCCTGCTAAATTTTGAGGACTCGGACAGCTCAGAAGATGAGGACGAGAAAAAATATCACAAACTGCCATCCAAATTGGAGGTATGTTGTTTCTGCTCTGTGTGGAAGGGAAAGTAAAGAAGTAAAATATTTATTCGAAACATTGCCCTTTTGTTACAGGAGGCCAGTTCTGGAGATGAAGATGATGAGGATGATGATGACAATGACCAGAAGATTTCAGCAAAATCCAAGAAGGAGGATGATACTATTAAAGTCACAGACAAAATGATTGAGGAATGGAAAGCTGCCATTAAACAGGACCCCACTCAGCGACTGTTCAGAGAAGTCACTCAGGCGTTTAAGGCGGCTGTGGCCACAACCAAAGGAGAGGGAGCCGGGCAGTGTCGGTACAAAGTGGCTGACAGTTCAGGTGAGACAATACAGTAAAAGAATATTTTTTGTTTACATGTCAAACTGAAACTGTTTTGTTTGCAGTGTTCAATGCCTTGGTCCTCTTCTGCATCAGAGATATCCACCCAACTCTACAAAAAATGCTTAACCTGAAACCAAATCAAGACCAGAGAAAGTAGGAAGCATCTTGTATGATTTGTTAGTTGTCTTTGTTAATCAGACACAGCTTTGAGAACAGTTTTTTCTTTTCAGGCTGGTCTTACCTTCATCCAGTCAGAAATGGCAAAAGATCCAGATAGACATTAAGATGTATCTTAGTGGAGTAGTTCAGGTTTGTCTCAAACTTTACTTAAATAATCTGCGGTTATTGTTGTTTGTATTTTATAATCTTGTGCTGTTTTTCTTTTGTAGTTGTTGTCCTGTCTAACAGAATCTACTGTTATTAGTGCGGTCCTTCGTCATGCTAACCAGCTTATTCCTTATTATTTATGTTTGCCCAAGCAATGTCGGCACCTTATTAAGGTATTGTGACCTCATTCAAAATCTTCTGCCATTACTGGAAAAAGTTGGATTTAAATTAATAAAGTTTTATTTTGTCTCTTTTAATAAATCAGCAACTATTGAAACAGTGGAGCACAGGAGAGGAGACAAGTCGGGTCCTTGCTTTTCTTGCCCTCAACAAAATCTGCAGACACAAACAAGAGGCATACCTAAACCCTATTCTCAAGGTAAACTGAATTTGTATTTTAATATGAAACAAGAACAATAATGAAAATATTTAACATTTTCTGTGTTGTTGTTTAGCAAATGTACATATTCTATGTACAAAACTGTAAATTCACATCCCCCAATGTGCTGCCAATGATCAACTTCATGCAGAGGACGCTCACAGAGATGTATGCTCTGGACACACAGGCCACATATCAGCATGCTTTTATTTACATCAGACAGTTGGCCATCCACCTTAGGAACGCCATGACCATGAAGAAGAAGGTTTGTCTAGCAAGATTCAACTTAATGTCACAGTGTTAAAAAAATACAGTAAATAGAATGCAGATGCAACTTTCTAGGTGTATATGATCATTTTTCTGTTTTTATTCTGTAGGAAACATACCAGTCTGTGTATAACTGGCAGTATATTCACTGTTTATATTTGTGGTGTCGTGTCCTGAGCACATTGTATCCCAGTGATGTGCTTCAGCCTCTCATCTACCCACTCTGCCAGGTCATCCTAGGCACTATCAAGTAAGTTTATTTATATTTTGTTAATACATTTAAAGCCACACTAGGTAACATTTTGCATGTACATGTGTCAGGTAAATATGTTAGCAACCAAATACTCTTAATTTTATAATCACTGACTTTTACAAAACCAATCATGTTTACAACAGTTTCTATTGCTTCTGTGATATGTAAATTACTTTCATACTACACAACATACAGTTGATTTGCTTTATTTTTCTCAACATTCCTTTCAGTGTGTAAAGTCGCTGTATTTTTAACCCAATTTTGAAGTAGCCAGACTTTTGTGTCAATGCTCAGTTTTATCCAGTAGGTGGAGACACTGACCACAGTTTGTTTTGTCTAAACAGGCTGGTGCCCACAGCGAGGTACTACCCTCTGAGGATGCACTGTTGCAAAGCCCTCACTTTGTTGTCAAGCAGCACCAACACTTTTGTCCCAGTTGTGCCTTTTCTATTAGAGGTAAGATAACCATCCCGATGAGAGCCCAGTCACTTAATAGAATATCCGGACAGAATTTACAATGTTACTTTTGACTTGATATTGTGTGATCATCTAAGCCAGGGTGGTGTTATAGAGGTATTTTTCCACATATGGAAACAATGTAAAGGTAGAGGTGTTGAAATGTTCCACCAGTGGTTTGCTATGGAAACTTCTCAATCGTACATTAAAGGTGGGCTTGTCTCAACGGCCTAAACGCAAAGAAGGGAAACACACAGGTTAGGTGTTCATGTGATAAAATGGTTTGTTATCAGATCCATAGCAGCCCTAACTGACAACCTCCTCTGGTCAGGTGTGTCACCTGACTAGACCTATGCTCATTGTGAACTGCACTGTTGTGGCTAGTCCAAAGAGGCGACAGGATGCTTTGTTTGCTGGGAGTGGTCAGACCTCTTTCTTTGTGCAGTTTGACCAAAGTGATAAAGTCAGGTTGTGGTTTACGCTCAAGCCCTGACATGCTGCGCGGCCCACATCCTCTCAGCGTGTGACCCTCTCCCCCCTAACCTCCCGTTTTATTTGTGACGCACAATATTTCCTGTGTTTTTTCTTTTTTCTCTTCGTCTACTATTCCCCTTGTTAAAACTGACTGAGGGTATACGCTGCTACCGTTTTAATTAGAGCAGCCCCTTCCTCTGTCTGCACCTGTGTGTGTTCTCTCTTCTCCGAGGGGGGTGTATGATTTGGAGCTTCCTGCTTCTGTAGCCGTGCTTGTGTGTGTGTCTATGTGTGTGCATGCTTTAGGGGTTGGCCCATGCCTTCCCACTTCCCCCTGGCACCCCCGCAGACCGCCACCACATCCTATGTTTGTACAGACAGCAGCGGCCAGCAGCTTCACACACTGCGCGCGTATTAACGACCACACACACACAGAAGTTCGTGGAGATACGGCAAACAGAAATAGCCCGTACACAAATAATACAGAAATCACTTGTGGGCAGATGTGAAAGCTGCAGAAGCCTATAGAAAAATAGCCCACACATTAGCTGTACTTTCACAAAGACAAGAGTGACGTGTAACCGTTTTTGCAGATGCGAGAATGAACAAGCAAGATGACAGATATCAAATATACAATTAACAGCAATAATGGCTTAAGTAGATGATAATAATGTATTCAAATGAGCAAACGCAGCAAATTGCAGTATACTTCTCTGTATCCAAGCTGTGTTACAGATCAATACTAAAAATTAAACATATGCTCCTTGGCCTGATACCCACAATGAAAAAAATCTTAATTTGGCTTTTTCTTGTCACTAATATGAGGCAGTATTTATGTAATATTGTTTACAACTAACAACAGTGAACTCATTCACTTAAGTTCCCTACCTCTCGTGTACACTAATAAATTATAAGAACATTAGAGGATAATCTAAAATAAACACATACAGTAGAACCCAGTGGAAACAAACTAAGGGCTTTCACTGAAGTACGTTGTCTTTGAATTCATGAGATCAGCATCATATATTCACTGGCAGAGCAACATTGAATTAAGACCGCAAGAAACCAGAAACCACTAAATTTGTCTTGTTGCCTGTAATAAGTTTAATATATTTTTTTCTTTTTTTTTGTAGCAAGCTCTCAACCTGTTTTTGTCTTTTACATTGCAGATCTTTCAACAAGTCGACTTCAACAAGAAGCCAGGCCGAATGAGCAAGAAACCAATCAACTTTGCCGTCATCCTGAAACTTAGTAAGGTCAACCTGATGGAGAAAGCCTATAAGGTAAGTGATGTTAATCCTATGACTTTTTTTGCCTCTAATACGGGCAGATCACTTAAATGGAAAACAGATAGCATGCAGAGATCACCCTACTTCAAAGTGTATCTATTCTTGAATGTTGTTTTGACATCAGGCAAGTGCTTCTGAGTCTAGAAATAAATTTGAAGTAGTTTGAGGGCACTGTCCAAAGCCTGATGTCAGATCTTGAGAATTGTCGCCATGCTGATAGTGTTGAGGCCAAGAGGATTGCTGCACTTGGTAGGATTATCCCTCTCTCCTCTCACTAGGCCTGATTTCACTGCTGTTACCTGGGCACCTGCCAAGAAACCCTGCCTCGTAAACTTACCACAGACCTGGCTAACACAACATTAAATCACCTAATATGTCTGCTGCAGCTTGTTGAAAGCATTTGATAGTCTCTAATAAGAGATGTTGAGGGTGGCTGTAAAAAACATTATTTTTATGTTAAATGTTATATACGTGCGCCTGCCATTATAAAATTCATAAAGTAACAGGTGGTTTACACTGTCAGATGTTGGTAGAATTGTCAAATGAAGCCCTAGATATATTTTTACTAAATGCTTTGTACACATAAGCTCCAGTGATAAAGCAAATCGTCCACAAATCACTTGGTTAGTTTGATTCTTGCATTCATACTGCAGTTCGTTAGCATATGTTGTCTGTATGAATGGTAGTGATAGTTGCTGTGGTATAGCTGTAGCCTGGCCAGCGGGAAGAGTTTAGTCTGGCTGGCCAGGCTAGTATAGCTGGCATGTTGCTGCCAGTCTGTCCCAGGGCAGCTGTGGCTACAGAGGAAGGTTACCATCACCACTATAATTGTAAGGTGAATTTAAAAAATGGACTGAGTTGTAAAGCCCTTTGATTGACTTGAGTAGCCCTGTATACATCTATCCATTTGTTTGCAGCAGAAATCTATTAAAAAGGTCATAGATTTTTTCAAGCACATTAAAAATTGCATCTTAGATTTATGAGCACTGGTCTTCAATGTCTGTCTTTCTTCCAGGATGGTTTGATCGACCAGCTGTATGACCTGATGTTGGAGTATTTCCACACTCAGGCCAACTCTATAGGCTTCCCAGAGATTGCACTTCCAACCATAATTCAGGTAACACCACCACTGGTTTAAATATGTCTTCTATTTAAAATCCATCCTAAATAGTGGCTGAGTATAGTGTCTATGTACAATTAACACCTAAATATTGAATAAAACTGAACAAAAAAACACAAGAAAATGAATTGTGTCAAAAAGGTTGTGTTACAAAAAATATTTGAAAAACTTATGTTCTTATACTAGTAGAGCATGTTCTGAGCTACTGCAGCCTGTGCTACAAATCAAACTGAAATAAATCACAAATATTCTGCCTTTACTTCACTTTTATCATAATATAGATTTTACTTTGACTTGTGTACCGACTGGTGTTTCCCCTGCCATTAAAAATGTCCAATATAGTCAAGCAGCAGTCCAGGTCTGAGCAAAACTGGTCAGAATACAGATAGACTTGTATTGATCTTGTTATGGAGCCCTCCTAGACTGATACATTTTCTATGCGGCCTTTTATTTTTATGCAATAGTGTGGGAACTGACTGTAGGGCAATCATTTGTGAGAAAATTTGCATCCATAATATATAAACAGTTTTTCCTGTTTTTGTTGTCGCAAACTGATAAAATAATTTAGTTCTTTGTTATCCCAAAAGTAATTTTATAATAGCATTGCTTTGTTTTAAATGGAACTTTTCCTTCCTCTCCTTCCCTCTCATTTTTCCGGCTGGTATCCCTGCAGCTGAAAGCGTTCCTGAAGGAATGCAAAGTGGCCAATTACTGTAAGCCGGTGCGTCAGCTGTTGGAGAAGGTGCAGGAGAACAGCAGTTTCATCACGTCCCGGAGACAGAGGGCCGCTTTCGGAGTGGCCGATGCCTGCGCCGTGGTGAGTGTCTGTGGTGAACAAAAGACAAGCCTTGTCCCAAATTCACTGCCTGTCATTCTCAAGTCCTCAGTTCACCCCTCATACTTTTTACTCACAAATTTGACAAAGTGGTCTGATGCAGAAAGGTTTTTGTCAATTATAATTTGCTACATAACAACATACTTATGTCATTGTTGAGTTAAGAGACAAAGGCTGCACAGTTTTATGAGATGTTATTGAGTAGATCGATTATAAAGACCAAAATAAGGCATGCTGTCCAAGACCACACTCCCTAGATGGTAGTTCATTTTATTTGGCCAGTTATTTTTTGATGAGCAGCAGTAATCTGTTTTAAATTCTATATATTGATATTTTCCATCCTCAGAATCTCCTATTCGTCCTATGACAATATTATTTTGTCGTCTTGTCATTATTAAAGTGCTTCCGCCTGTAATTTGGAAGAACATGGTTTGATTCCCCATGACACACAAGGTCATTTTGGGCCAGTTCCAAGGTTTTATAAATGGAGTAGGAAAGGCATTAGAATCAGGTGTAATACATTTATGCTGGATGAAAATATGGATGTTGTTTTTATTGGTGACACTGTACCCTGAAAAAAGGAGCTGTGATTTTTTTTTTGTTTATGGAACATTTAATTTTGGTATGAACGTGGTATTCAGTTCATATCTGAGTTGGCGTGTGGTTTAGTGGACCTACATACCATTATATGTCTTTGCTGCACTAGCTTTAATAGAGAACACTTGGCAAATCCCTTTTCTCTTTGCCCCTGAAACAAGCACATCCTTAACAAGACATTGGTGTATACTGGTGTCCTCTGATCATATATTACCTACCTAAATGCTTTCATTTGACTCTGCAGGAGAGATGTGAGGCTGATTAATATTTAAGGCCATTTATGAGGCTTAAATTAAAGGGGACGTTCTCTGTGTAATTTGTCTGATGAGAGGTGTGCGTGGGTTGAAAGAGGTTTATGTGTTAAGAGTGTACAGCAGTCAGACAGCACGGCTCCACGGCATCACCATATCTCTGCATGTGGCACAGTAACAGAAGTGTCACCGCGGGTGACGGGACAGTCCTCTGCTGCTGATGTGCAAAAGGCCAACACCCCCCGCTGGACTCCACCAGCAGTCCCCCACGACATGTCCCCAAACCCACAGCTCACCGAATTACTGTCTGTCTGCTTTGGGTCATACTACTGTCCACTAGGAACATTAAAAGGAGAGAGAAGGTTTTAAAAAGAATAAACCAAACCAGGACAAAACTTAGGTATGAAATTGTACTCAAACAACACTACACAAGCTCTCAATCTTGGCCAAAATTAGGTCTAAACTAGTTCCAAGACTACATTGTCATAATTCATTAAAGTTGTGTAGTGTTATTTTGCCCAAGTTTGATAGTTTAAATTTCTCTGAAATGTGAGATCATAACATTATTGCAATATAGTTTCTTTTGATACAGAGATATTGTTTGCTGGTATCGCAATTAACAATTCGTCTGTGATATATTGTGCAGGCCTGCTCTCATACAATGTCACCCACCCTAATAGCGGCGCAGTAAATTGTAGTAAATGTGTCGGGCAGGCGGGCGCGGGAGGCTGCGGTCTGCGGTCTGCGGTCTGCGCGCTCTATTGGATTTGTTGGTTGGATAATGTGATTGGGTCTAATCAATATCATCCACAAAGACCTTTAGGGGAAGGCTGGGGAAGATCCGCCGTCTCCGTTTTCAGCCTCCTTCAATCTGTTTTCTCCTCCTTCTCAATCACTTTGAGTCTCAACTGTTTATTTCCCCTCTGTTTTGTAAAGCTCTGTGGGGATATTGTTTCAAATTCTTTAAAAAATATTTGATTGTGATAAGGGTGGCAGCTCAAAAACTGTAAGTTCAGTTTCTTGGTCAGGAAAATCATGATGACCTGTGCGGAGTTCGCACATCCTCCTTATGTTGTTGTAGATTCTTGCTGGCTATTTCCTGCCTCCCATGGTATAGTTCAAATTGGTCTGTCTACATTAATACTAGTACTGTAAATGAAATTATCATTATTTAGAGTCTGGATATCTCAGCCTTGGGACTAATTGGGCATTGTCCTCAGCTGGTATGGGGTCATTATTTTTAAATTTTAAATTCCAAGCCTCACATGTGCAAGGCAGGGCCAGATGTTGCTCCCGAACTGAAAAATGACAAACTCTTTTAGAACAAGATAAATGAATTACTGAAAGTTGAACTAGACTTATCACTGACCCACATTTAGTGTATAAAACATGATGGTCTGGTTGTGATGACTGCATTTCTGTTACAGGCCGAATGGGAGAAGCAGGTGCGTGAAGAAGGCACTCCTCTGAACAGATACTACATCCAGTGGAAGAAACTCAGAGAAAAGGAGATTCAGCTGGAGATCTCCGGCAAAGAGAGGGCAAGTATTTTAAAATATAATGTAGAATTTTATGACACACAGTTTTATGTACACAGTTTTTCCACTACAAGGGAGGGATTCTTATGCCATTGTATGCACCTATTTCAGATGGAGGATCTGGATCTTCCTGAAATCAAGCGTAAGAAGATCCAGGAGAAGAAGGAAGAGGACAAGAAGGAGTTTAAGGATCTGTTTGAGTCGGACAGTGACTCTGAGGGAGACGACTCTGGGATTAAAATCAAAGGTAAGTACTGGATCATATGGGTTTACCTCAAACTTAGTAAAGGTGTAGTCTGTAAATTTCCTAAAATAAGGGACTACAGTAAAATAATAATTATGACAGATTACCTACTTTACATCAGAGAACAGGGTCAGATCAAACTTTTTTTTTAAATTTCAAACTAATTTCTATTATATGACACTTACAGAATACACATTTTAATATAAATATGTAGCACTGCCTGTTTTGACCTCTAGAGGGCCTTATTTTAGTTTTTAATGGATCAAAAGTTTGGGAGGTTATTATTTGTATTTTGTGCCAAGAAAACCTTTATTTGATGAAACCGCTTTGTCGCAACAGCAAAAGTGTGAAAGGTAGAATAAGCAATAACAGATCAGTAGTAGACCAAAAAATTAATTGAAATACCTTGAACTAATCAAACTAATCAAAAAGAGCGTAGACCTATATACCTGGTGGAAGCTTTTCACTTGTAAAAAATAATTAATGACCTTTGGTGTTATGTAGAAATGGATGGAATGAGATGGAGAGATGAAAATATAAACTTTACTAATCAGAGTTTTTGGTTGTCCCTCGCCTCAAACCTCGTCATCTCTTCAGAGGTCACCCGCGGGTCACAGTCAGCTGCTCTTATCTCTGGCAGCTTTACACTCGGAGCTGAAAAAAACTCATCCACAAGGAAACAAGTGGGCGGTCGGGGATTTTTTAATCCATCTGGACTTTATTGTAGGGAGAGTCCCACAAACGGATGGGCAGCTGCGGTGAATGCCTCTCCCCTCGCTCCGTACGCACACACACCCCTGACAGGAAGTGCAGGCTTGGATCCCAGCGGGGAGCCCTAATTCAAACCAGCCCAGTGGAACAGCCAGAGATGGCCGCTCCCACTCTGCTCTCCCTTCGTCCCTCCAGCTCCATAGTACTTTTTTATTTCCATTTTTACACATCACATCCTTCCAACCTGGTGTGATGTCATTTTCTTTTTTAATGCCAAAACAGCTGTAGTAACGACGTGAGACAGCACCAAGTGTAGAATGTGGAAAGTTAAACTAAAAAAGTAAAAAATAAAAAAATTTATAGAAATGACCGCAATATTT